>VYZQ01018494.1:73225-99328 GCA_013400655.1 Mystacornis crossleyi
CTTTCTAAAGATAACCTCCAGTTTCCAGAGGAAAAAAAACACTCGTACAATCTCTGTTAAGGTAATCGTATTTCGTGTGTCTGACAGCATTAATACTGGTGTCATAGATCAGCAAATATTTTCAATTGCTTCTTGAATCCCATAAAATTAAAGACAGGGATGAAAAATAAACTTAGAGCAGACAATGTAGCACCATCTGTACCCTGTTTTCAACAGGCATCCAACCATTTGCTGTTTATAGGACTTAAAAAAGGGACCATGTTATAAGATGAAAGAACTGATCTGATTCAATACCTTCTTCCTCATTACTCCAAACTTTTGTTGATATTTCATCATTTGTTCTCATTTCATCAATAAGACTTCAGGTTCCTGTCAAAAATGAACTCTTTGTTCTTTCCATAAACCCTAATGCTCACTATTGCGTTGAAACTTTAAACAACGCTCAGAGTAGAGAAGAAGCACTGAAAGTCATGACAAATGTTTTGGTCCTGTCTCTGGGATCAAAATTTCCTTGAGACCTTGGTGTTGGAAGCAGCTGAGCCCTGTCATTGTCTAGAGAATTCAAGAAAGTGTCTTCAGTCAGGGTAGCCTACATCTATTTAATTCAGTTCATCCACAGTTTATATTGCAGGGTTAAAATTTATTCCCATTTTCTTCAGAGAGCAGGACCATAGATTTGTTCCACATTTATACTGAGTCAAAGGAGAATGTTCCCCCTTTTGTAGCATATGACCCCAACATCCCAGTCCTTTTGTGCCTAGAAATGGAAGGACGAAAAATTTGCATAAATATATGGATATAATGAAAGTATATTTCTTTTGTGTGATATTAGCAAACATAATTATTCCTAATACTGATAAATTAATTCCATGTGCCATATGACAGGATTTCTCTAAATATTTGCAGATTTAAACCATTTTATTCTTTCAGCTATTGAACAGGCTTCTTAAAAAGTATTCACCAATAGAGCTTTGTAGTTTCAATGGGAGTGTGCTAATTTAACCTTTTATAAGTGTAATGGATAAAAAGCCCATAATCTCAAATATTTTCCTAGTATTCTAGGAAATCTGGGTTTGTTTTTTCCTTTTTTTCTGTGTGCCATCAGTGTAATTGAAATTACTGAAGCAGTTTAGATCCAATGTAGGTGGCATCAGTAAGTGTTCGACAAACTAGCTTTTTGCCTACATGCCACTGTCCTGTAGCTTCTAAATGTGAAATCATTATGGAAAGCTTTGTGGATAAATGGTATCTGTTTTGAGTTTCCTAATGTGAATTTGAGAATCTATGTGCCTTACAGCGTGCTGTCTGAACAAATTTTTACACTTTCATCCTGAAAACAGTATTATACTTACAAAGAAAAATTTGCTGCAGGAAAAGGTCTGCTGACTCACTGCTGTTTGCCCCATGGTGTTCATTTAGATTAGTGCTGCTACAGTGATTTAGTTCCACCTCAGAAGATAATGAGTCTAAATTTTATTTCTGTTAGTTGTGCAGGCATGTACTGCAGGATAAATACCTGCAAAGCAAAGGTGAAGGGACAGAAGAAACTTCATTTTGTAAAAATGTTTTTAAGATAATGATGACTCTTTTTTCTTCTTTTTCACACACACACACACACACACACATACACACACACACACACACACACACACACACACACACACAAAGTCTTCTGTCAAGAAACATCAAATAATTAATTTGGGCTAAGTTTTACACTCTCACCAAATGAGAAGTAGCTGAGATTTGTTATTTTTTTCAGCTGAGTGATCTGGATAACAGTCTGAAAGCAGGTTGTAGCTGCAGCTCTGCCAAAACTTCCCCTACGGTGATAAAAAAGCCATATGTAAATATAACAGGACTGGTGCACTTGAGTGTTTTGCCTGATCAGAGTCTTAACTGACCTGTGCATTCAGATTTGACTTTCAAAGTAACCCTAAAATGGAGGTGCCAGTGAATACAAAATTACTTGTAAGAGAAGGGGAAAAGGGCCCTGCAGTTTCCAGGGAGCTGCCCCTCCCTACCTACCTCCCCCAGGTGTGTGCATGCACAGTGCCCACAGCGGTGCCCCCAGCACGACTGGTCTGCCTCAGTGCTCCTCTCAGTATGAGCACATAACTAAGGAGCGGCTGCTCACGCCGTTCGTGCAACAGCAGGACATGGTCAAAACCTTGCTAAGAGATTCAGGCAGTGAATTTGCTTTGCAGACGACTGAAACAGAGAAAATGGCAGCAGATATGGTGGCTTTTCCTTCTGGGCATATATTTTCTTGCTTAATTTTGCTATTTTTTCGTAATTCAAAATACATAGAAGTGGCAAAAGGTGCCCTATTCAATTACTACCAGAATGAGGTGCTGTTCACAACAAGAATTTCTGGTTCTTGTACCACAACCAAGTGGAGTTTAGTGAACTCTGCTTCAACTTGTACTCTGAATAGCAGCAGAAGTGCTATTGATTGGCAAGTTGGCATTAAATCCTTGGTCATACAAGAGGCTTAAATCATTTTACCTAGACGTCTTTAAAGAAACTTCTTTCATATCCTCCAAATACCTCATTAACTCAAGAGATTTTAATCCCAGGGTGCATGTAAGACCTCATTATGCCATAAAAATGTACTGTTGACTTAGCTGGTTTAAGACGAAACCCTAAAAATTAACTGACCTCAGAAGTGTGATTGTGTTTCCAAGCTTCCTACCAAATCTGGAGTTTTAATTCTACATGGGATATGCAGTATGACGTTTTTTCTTTTGGTTATTATTATTCCGACCAAAGCACTCAAAGAGTGCAATTCTTCTGATCAAATAATGTAGACATCTATGTATGAATTATAGCTCATTATAGTCATACAGCTTCCCCCCGGATTCAAAGGAAAGAAATACTTCTGACATATGATGCATCCCATCCTAATGCAGACATCAAAACCAGGCCATATTCAAACACTAAACTCTCCTGTTCTTCACCATTGACTCAGAGAGGAGTAGTGGGGACCAGCTCACCCATAGCTTTCTTTTCCACCTATACAAACTCACAGTTAGTTGAGATTAATCTGATGAAAGCCATTGAAATTAATCTGAGGCAGAACAATAAAAAGAAGAGGATGAGCAACCCACAAGCACACACCTCCAAAAAAACCCTCAAACCCAAGGTGCAGGACATCACTAAGGGCTAGGGAAGAGGGGACATTGAATTAGTATAGTATCAGCTGGTGCTGTAGGACAGCAGATCTCTGAGGAGGCCTGCCAGTGAGAGCAATCTGGTTGACTTCAGATTTAAACACATGGTGAGGCAATCTTCTTTTAATATACCAGAAATTATGATCTAATATAAGTATTGTAGATATTCATACTATGCTCTTGGCATTGTCCTGAATCTGTTCTCTAAAACCACACTGCTGAAGGAGACTTCCCCCTCTGCAATACTGCCTTACAGGTAGTGGCATTTGAAATATAGTTCACACTAACATTAGTCTTTCTTCATAAATGATTTGCTTCAAATATAAATATTTCACTGCAACACTGATTGATGCAGATGCAGTAAAAATGATCAGGGATGTTCAGGTGTTCTTTAAAGTTGAGTACTCCAAAGTAAGAAAACTAATTTCTCAGTTCATTAAGCACTCCAAGGAATTACTCCACTGAGGCTGTAGCTGTCTCTGACCTGTGTTGGTGAAGTGGACAAGCTGAGAGAGCCCCTTTTCTCTTGTTTCTTAACAGCGTGCATTGGGCAGCTGTTATGTCTAACTGTCAAAAGAAAATGATTATGCTATTTCATATTTCTCATTTTCATCAAAAAGGATTAGTTCATAATCCTTACTACCATTTCATTGAACTAACAAGGCTGTTTTTCAACTGCAACAAAAATCTGAAAATTATTACTCATTATGACTACAAGACAGATTGATTTTCCCTTTCCATTTTGTTTAAAACAAAAATGATTCTAGGCTTAGCATTACAACTTGCATAGAGGCTTTTGCCACTTCAGGATACCTTTACCATCCTGTTATTCCTCTTAAGTATAGTCTTGGGAAATTATAAAGAGAGCAAGCAGAATGGCAACATGTCAATATAGCGTATAAAAACTGTATATCCATAACAATTTTATCAGCAACCATAAACATTGTATGAATTTGATTGCACTTGAAAATGTTTTCCTAACATCATTTAAAGACTGAGAGTTTTAAAGCATATGTCTAAAACTACCTCCCTGAGAGTTTAGTCATCTATAAACACATCAAAGCAAGATAATATCTGGATCTATATTGTATGGTATCCAAACCTGGTTACACATCGTGCTTTCAGTGAATACAGTTAGCAGTATTAAATAGACTGCCAAGGTATCTATTCTTACGATTTAATCAAGATTTGATATTAAGGAAGACATTCTGTATTTATCATTTGGTTTAGTATATATTATAATTTCACAGAGAGGGTTGGAGCAGAAATGGATCTCTGTCATATCAACTTCCATCCACTCATCGTACCTCTAAAATGGTTTTCCAAGCACAACGTTATACTGCTGCTTTCGTAAGCATCCATAATTGTCCACTGATAGAAATACAAAGAAATTCAGCTTGCCTGCATGCAACAGGTCTCCCTACACAGGGTGTTTTTTCCTTCTCATGGAAATAGATGGAATAATGAGTATGGGACTGAAATACTGAGACAAAAAACAGCATTGGACATTTGCTCTGAATTCCAATTTTCCTGTTCAAACAATTTTTCCATAAATGTTTGTGGTACCTTTAATTTTCTTTCCTGTCCTGCTCTGTGTTTTGTATCGAAAGGATCACATTATCCTATACAATGCATAAAATGTCACTTGCAAAAAAGGAGTTACTCTTACAATAACACATTTCAGTGTAATTTGTCTCTATAAACAACAAATAACTGAGAAATGTGAGACAACTCTTTAAAAACAGATATTTTTAGCAGTAGTCATTGCAACAAGTACCTTCTTTTCTATGACTTTTAGTTTATTTTTGCTCATTATAATCTCTGTTAAATGGTTGCATAATAATAAATCATGTGTTGATTTTATCGATCAATTAAAACCCCACCAAAACAGTGGTGAGGGATGCTTATCTCATGCAGTATGTAGCAGACCAGGGAACAAACACCCAGGTGGCTATTTAGTGAAAGCAGAGAGCAGGATGTACAAATGAGAGCTATGTGTCATCAAGTGTTTCTTTTGAAATGCCTGTTACTCAGGTAAAGCTTATAAGGTGACATTGTACTCATTAAAGACATCCAGAGAAAAGATGTTCTAATTACGTGGAGTGTAGAGGAGCAGCTCGATGCACTGCCAGTCCAGAGTGAAGCACTGGAAAATGTGGGTAGTTGCTAGGTTGCTGCTGCTTTGTGACACTCAGGCACTTCTGAGGCACAGGAAATTGTGCTGATCAATCGCATGAGGAAACTTCTTATCTCAAACCTCTCCCACACATTTCAGTACCCAGGGCTTTGAAAAGGGGAGGAAAAAAAAAAAAAGAACTGCATAACAGCAAATGTTAGAGGAAAAATAGCCAATTAAATGCTAATACTCAGTTCTGGGTCATCGACTTGGTTTATGCAGTGTAGCAAGAAATGGTTTGTAAAATTTCAAGTGCTGAAAACATACTTACATTTTCTTTTAGACAAAGCCAGGCTTGTTAAATTAAATTCACATTTTGGGGAAGATGAGGCTTGAGGTTTTCTCGGTCTTGAGATGGATTTTACTGCACATGAAAAAGCCTGAAACTGACTTTATGTAGCTACATTGTGAACCATGTCAAATTCAGCTGAATTATTTATGTGAGCATTTTATGACTAAATATTGTCATCCACTTGGGATGTCAGAATCCATGAACATAAAACAGCTAACTGGACACTCCGCTGGTGTAGTGGTTATAGTAATACCAAACCCTGTCATTCCATCTGTTGGACTCAGAAGTACCTGGGGATCTCTTCACTTGCTGTGTAAAGGCACTTCACCATTGAGTAATGGCAGAGGGCAGACCTAGTGGATCACCTACTGCTGAGAAACCCCTTCACAAGGGTACAATCTCCCAAGCCAGAAAATAGAGCAGCAGTTCAGAGGACAGGAGTGATCAATATGCCCTTCCAAGGCAGCAGATTCTTATCTAGGATTTCACTGGGGAAGGACATTTATGGAGTTTATCACAAAGCAACTCTCCTTCAGTTTTTTCCAATTTTTCCAGACTTGCAGGGACCAGGGGGCCCTAAACAATCCTAAATGGCTATAGGTTCAGGGAATACAGATATTCTCAAACACAAACCCCACAGATCTATTCAGCATTTGTGTATTTTTGTCTTTATTTGCCTTTCTTCAGACAGATATGTTTCTGTTTTAAACCGTATTTTCAGACAGTGATAGTACTGCAAATAGCAATATGAGCATTCAAAAGAATGAAAAATTCTCTGTTTTTTACAGTTCAGGAGACAGGGTGAATATATGTAATATACACTTTTCAGATGTTCTGTGAACCACAAAAGGAGCTTCTCATTTATAAAGTACAGGTGGACCAGGAAGGGACAAGAAATCATTGCCTGCAATGTAAACGATGGAGTGTGACACAGTGTGTCACAGGGTGATGAACAATGCCATTTCAAAATTCATTCCTGTAATTAAGTTAAGCAGTTCTGAATATGAATTGACCTTTAAGGATTGCTAGCTATTTACCCATATTCAAAGAAGACTGAAAATACTGACACTTATAAAGCGGATATAATTTACATTCTGGCAGCAATAGCAGTATCAGCAGGATGGGGACATAACTACACTGTTAAATAGCTAAAACAAGCAAGTATTCTTGTAAACCAAAGAGAAGGAACAGATAGATAAAACAAGTTTTGATTATGAGATGCAGAGAACTAACACATGGTATGAATTCTTCTGAGCCTTGTGCCTGTGGTTCCTGGCATGCACACAGAGGATTTAAAGAGCTTTATCTATCTGCAGTGTGAGCAGGTCAGTCTGTTCTGAGGCAGCTGGAAATTACACGTCCTGAAAAATCTCATATAGGCATCCCTAATTGCAGCTAAAGCTAGTACAAAGCAGTTAGAGAATGTACAAAATAATCCTCCCTCTCTAAGTTGTAGTCTAAGTGATGTGAAATACATTCATCAAACTAGAATATTGCCTGAAGCAATTCTTTCCAAAAGAGGTGAGTCTCATAAACTTGAGCCTTGAAAGCAGGGAGGTTTAAAGGCTGGTGCCCGTGTCCAGTTCCCAAGCACACATCCCAGCACACACACATCCATACTCTCCCTCTCTCATGGAAAATGGTCTCAACTTATTGAGATAGAACTTCTCTTTGGAGGTATTGTAAACATTCTAAAAATGTAAAGACAAGACATGAAGACTGCTCAACAATAGAAAGACAACTAGAGAGTGACTACAGTACAAGTACAGACCATGTATGGTCCATCTCTTAGATATTTATATGGCTGATCTGCAATGAAGACAGTACCTGCATCGTTGTTGCCATAGTTATAGTGGCCTTGAGGAGCACATACTGTATCACTCTTCTCTTGCACTTAAAGCGATTTCATCTATTATTTATATGATTACTGTTTCTTTCACCACTTCACCTCTACGCTGCACTGCCATCCAGTTGCTTCACTTTCTCACAGTTCTTTGAAGATGAATTGTATGATTTCGGATTAGACAACCATGGAAATGGCATGAGATAATATTCTATTGAAAAACATAAAGCCTATCATGATCTTATGTGAATATGAATTCCAGACTGAGTGGGTTTTTTGGATAAACACTAAATACAATATTCTCAACATGATTATCAATTCTTTTCCAGGAATGAGAGGAAATACAAGTGAGCTCAGTGGCCTGATCATATTATAAAGAAAGAATGTAACTGTTGTAGGTATTACTTTACCCTTCAGTAGTTCAGCCATCTCTTGATGCAAAGTTTGTAACAGTCCTAAGGAATCATACTGTTTCAATGCTGGTTTACGGACAATGGCAAAGATCTACTTGTCCTATAGATGATGTACTGGGAAGGAAAAGCAGAGAAAATAAGAAAATGCTTCTTTTAGCTAGTTTTGATTTTATAGTCTTAAAATATTTGTTAAATACATTGCAATACTGACTAAATGATTTGCCTAAAAAATAAAAGGAAAAGTAATGTCCAAATAACACCCCACGTATCTCAGCACAGCAGGGCGAGCTGTCTGCCTTCTACAGAGTGAGCAAAGGAAAAATACCTGCACTTTTTAGACTGTGTTGTGCTGTTTCTGTGACATGATGGAGAGAGAAGGAGCTCTGGGAAAGCACCGTGTGCAGGCTTTGGTCTACAGGTTTGGCCAAGTTCAGAAGCTGGAAACTTGAACAGTACACGGCTTTTAATTAAAATTCCTCCCTTTTTATTATAATGGCAGGAATATACAGTCAAGAATCATTTCTGTGCTGAGAATGGCATTTCTTTCTGAGACAAGTGGCAGTCTCCATGATTTCCCTGTGGCCTTTTTCTGGGCACAGTTTTTTGACATTGTGTTACCTCTTACAAGATTTAACTATGCTTATAATATAGGTAGAAATACTTAGCCTTAATTTTGGCATGAACCAGTATTAAGAGTAGGAAGGTATGGCAGCATGAGCTTTGGCAGCACAGCAAAAGCAGCCTTAGCTTGCTATATCCAAATGCCCTTTTGAAAGTCACTCCCCTAAATTACCAGTTAAACCACTTGTCTCATCTTGCTGTAGTATCCCAAGAGCCTCAGCTGAAGCTGAAGCACTTTATCAGTCAGATGACAGCCTAACCTAGTCTGATTTTAATCCTTCTCTAAATATGGGACCTACCTCCTATAAAAATATGTTCAATAGGCCCCACAGTCTAAACCCACAACCCCATGGTGACCCTGAAACTCTGGACACTGACCCTGAACAAGACCATTTAAATTTGACAGCCACCATTTCAAATCTAATGTCACGTCCCAGATCCAGAACGAACAAAGAGTTAGTTCCCTTTCACAAGGGCTTCCGTGGTTTCCCTTGCACCCTCTTGTCCTGTCTAGTCAGATTAAGTAAGAACATAATACAGGAGAGGAGCCATTTGCAGGTAGGGCAACATCAGCAGCCCGTGAGCAGAAGGCTGCCATCCAGGACAGTTGTCACCTTGCCTTGCACAGCCCCCTTCAAGCACTCTCCTAACATAGGTAGAAAACACATATTGGTGTCACTTGCTCATTTTGACACTAAGCTGGAAAGAGCTATGAGGGCTGCTAACCTCAGGAGCATCTCATTTCATGTATGAGTAATAATTCCATATTCCCTAGAGGGAGATGAATGCTAATGGCTTGAAACTGAGAGTGCTGAGCATTTAAAGCTTCTGCTGAAGTCATCTTCTAGCACAGAAGGCACTCTAACAATTACAGATGCTCCTGCTACTCCTGGGATCGGGACATAAATAAGGCTCTATATTTTTCTGTAGTTAATAAAGAAGCTCCAATGTCTTCTACATAGAGGAAAAGTAGTAATATGATGCATTTATATTACTGCTTTGCACTGTTCAGATGTGCTTAGCTGTTCTCTGTCACTGCTTTCAGAGAAGAAATATCAAAGCGTTATAAACAGTCCACCTAATACTGTGAACATGTTGTGAATTTCCACGTATTTGTCAAGTCATTTCAAAGTTCAACTAAATGTAATCCTACATCTCTTGCTGGTTCATGGCAGTCCTTGACTGTGCTGATTAAGAATTGCATGTGTTCCTCTGAGACAGTAATTACTGATTCCTGAGTTCCAAGTGTGGCAGGTAAAATGAGTTTTCTCCATATTTTTTTCTCCCTTCAATGAGAAAAACTTAACTTCTCTCCAATTAATCTCCCATGCAAAGCAATATTTTGAAAAGTGTTCAACTGTTCCTGTGATATATTTCACTTTCTAGTGCACAACAACCCAGGACTTGTTCTTTTGTATAGCTCATGCACAAAGGTTTTTAAAAAAACAAATGACAGGGCCTCATCAACAGTGCTGACCCGGTTTTATTCTTGCAGTGGGAAGGTGTGAGAATGGAAAAGCAGACGATTTTCTCATAGTTATTTTGGGGGAAAAATAAAAAAAGAAAACACACAAGAAAATAATTAGGACTAGGTTTAATTGTTTTCAGAGTGACTTGGAAGCATTCAAGCTTTTCCACACATCTGACATATTATGGGAATTTTCAATATATAAAAACTGAAAGATCCTCATCGCTGGATACGAGGCCGTTGCATACATACAGCAGTCCTCTTTCCTGGCTCCTGTTTTATTGCCTGTTCTTTCAGGTATCATTCAAATGATGTCAAACTTCCTATTACTCTTGGGAGAGAGATAATTCTCTTTTTTACAGCTGAATTGTCTTAGATTCAGAGCTGCCAATTTCACCAAGTGAACAGATGGTAGGAGCAATATTACCATGTTTTTAACAGACAGAGGCTCAGAGGAACAGGGTCAAGAAGGAAAAGACTGAAGGAGCACTATTTGCATTCTTTTGCTCTTTTTCTTTTCGTTCATAATCAGCAAGAGGTTTATGCTAGGCATATTAAGTCATTTCAGTTAAGTATTTATCTATCCCCCTTGAACACTGGGAAGCTCTTTCATTCAGTTCAAGGTTTCCATAACCTCTGCTTTTCCCAGACCAGTGCAATCCCATGAATGGGATGCCAAGATTTCTGCAGAGCTCTGGGATGTGAGCATGGAACAAGATCTTCACACCAGTCTCAGCAAAAGTTACTGGTGACCTTCTTTGTAAGGCTTGGGGACTTCATACAGTGCTGTGTCACCAGAAATCACCAGCTCTCACTGTCAGAAATCCTTGCATTACAAAGACCTATCCGCAGAATCTAAAAGCAAGCTATAACATTTGCCTTGATTTTCAGCAGTGTTAAGCACTTGCAACTCCTATGACTTCAGTCAGATTTGTGGGTACTCAGCACTTCTGCAAGTCATCATTTAACTTAAAATGTTGTCACTTTTGTCATTTTTTAAATACCCTTCATACTACTGGCACTTCTGTAAGAATATGATAGCAGAACAGAAGATCTGCTTTTGGCTATATGACCTACTTTGTTAGTTACTTTCACAGTCAATTATTCTTTTGGCTTCTCTATCATTTTGCAATATTAAGATTTTTTTTAAATTAAAACCTAATATTTTATTGTGGCATAACAAAAAAAACCCAAACTAACAAAATTATTGGCCAAAACCTTCCAGGGAGTTGTGACTATATGAGTGAGATATAATGAAAAAGAACTGATCCAAAATATTTAGGACTTGAAGATACAAATTGGGCTTCTCCAATATAATTGAATCTGAAAAGTAACCTTATTCTAAAACACTCAGCAAAGTAGTGAGAGCTTACACAGAGGCCATTGGGAGCTTCTAAACAATGAGTACTTTTGAAATTAAAGTTATATATTGCCATGCCTGAAATACTGATTTAGGCTCTTGGTGCAGGTTTTGATTTGAAAAAGTCTGCCATGATTTGTGAGATCTTGTAGAGAGCAGCTAAGAAATTACTCAGTGTTGCAGTGTAACTTGAGGAGAAATTAACTTTTGGGTGGGAAGCAGGTTATTTCATCAGTTCCTGCTTTACAGTCAGAAATCAATATGATTGTAAAACACCCTTTTTAAGTGATAAATCTATAACTCAGTGGATCCCAAAGTTACAGAACAGAGCTCTCAAATAAAACTTTCATTTTATTCTCTTGAGTGTTGTATTTTTATTAATAGATTAAATAACAACGATACAAGCAAAAATTTAAGTATTACACGAGCCAATGCGAGGAGGGCAGTACATAAATTAGAAGGCCAAAAGAAATCTGTACCATCACACTCTCTTGTCAGCCTTTGCAGTCAGATTTCTCAAAGTACGTCCTCTTCACATCCATAGGAGCATAGTCTTGGCTTAATGTAGGATAATGTGGTACTTAGTGTAGGGAAAGAGGAAGAAATCTAAGGAATTTAAACCTTTCTAGTAAGAGCCCAGTTCTCCACCCGTGGACTCTCACTAGTTTTAGTTACCTCCTTCTCCTCACATTACCTTTGTGGCTTGTCAGGGATCTACCCATCCCTGTCCCCAAAATATTTTCAAAATCCAACTTGAGAACTGTAGTTTGAGCCACTGGAACTAGTTTTATTTGTCTCCTAGGCTCAGATGCATGCATAAGTTTCACTCTACTTCAATACTCATCAGCTTTGGTCAAGTACCCCATTAACCTTCTCTTTGGCAACTTCTCAAGCGTTTTACTGTACAGCACATTTCCAGGCTTCTAATTACAGCCTGCTCTGCACCCACTCAGACCTATTAACATGCGTCCTGACCTGGAGACACCAGACCTGAACTGATGGCAGCCGTATCACACACCAGAGGGGGATTCAGTCACACCTATACCAAACAGAGATGTAAAGTCATCTTTGCACTTCTTACTTAATTTTCTCCTGAATCATGACAGGAGTATATTAATTCTTTTGGACAGCGCCCTTGTGAGCTGGATAAGGATGACTTATGATCAGATGAGTATCTGCCAAAAAACGGCACTCTCTGTTCAAGGCTATTGTGTACAGAGTTCATATACTTTTCATTAAAGAGTTTTTTATTTGATGCAGGTCACGAATTCTGTTCAGCTTCTTAAGAGATGTTCTCTCCTATTTGGCCATATTTCACTGGATCCAGTGCCACTGTTTTGCATAAGCATATTTCTTTGCAGCGAATGTGACCCTTAAATTGCTAGGCGATTTCACAGTTTATTTCAGACTCCTGTCTTGCGTTACACAGTACTGTCACAGAGTTTATGTTGAAAATACAATTGTAGTAGCAGATCAGCATTAATTCTTCACACATTCTATGACATTAATTCTCTACTGAAAGCCTCTCACAGAACAAAGAACCTGACAAGAAGAGAAGGAAATTTTATAAATTAATGAATCAGAAGGAAAGGGACCAGATGGGGAAAAAAAACCCAACAGAATTTTCTTTAGATACCTCAATTCATTTTATAAGAAATGGAAAAATGCAGGCCCCAGAGACTGCCTAGGACGGACAACTGCCTGAAAAACAAGTAGTTTGGTTGGTAGAACATGCCATAAATGGTATACTTAGAATTAATTGTCTGTCTTAGGCATATGCCTTAGTTGCCTATACATACACCTATGTATGAGTAGATTTGTAACTAGAAATCAGTTCACTCAGACACTCCTCTTGTATTTTTGGTACAAAGGAATGCCTCAGAGTCCTTTTAGATATGGCCAGTGGAGGGCTGCCCTTTTTCCATATATTGGTTAAAGCACTCAGACAGGATGGGTACTCAGACAAGATGGGTTTTAGTTGCTTGACTCTTTGGGATTCTCACACATATTTTCTGCTTCCCAGACATGCATTTCAATGTATGACTCATGCTTTTAGTCAGTAGCTTTTTCATGCAAATTTCATATCCAACCCCAGAAACAGAAGCCTTTGCTCAAGTCACAGGATCCTTGTCTGGATACTCCAGTGTCTGTGCCACAGAGTCAGTGTTTCTCCTTTAATCTGTGTTTGTGCCCGTGCTTTGGGGCTGCAGGGCAGCACAGGTTCAACAAGCAAGCTGGAGCAAAGCTGGCTAATATATAATATATAAGGCTAATGTTACAGATGCCAAAAAAATGGGAGTCATTCCTTTAAATCTCTTCCTACTCTCCAGGTGAGGGATACTCCCTTTGGAGGAAGGTCAGGAACAGCCACCAAAGCTGCTGTGGAAAAGCCACAAGCACCAGTTTGGATCCGGTGCTGCATTAGCTGCTGCAGCCAGTGCCAAACACAATTGAAGCTGCCTGCTAACCCAGGCCTCTCAGGGTCACAGGAGATCCAGCGTGGGAACTCTATGTGGTCAAATATGGGAATAAACAAGCAATTAATAAAGGATCTGTTAGCTGGCTTGGAAACCTTGACTTGCCTTGAAAGAAGAGAAATAGCTACCCTTTACCTGTTTTAAAGATGGAATAAGCTATTGACTGAAGTTAAATGAAATAAATATCCTTAGACTATCACCTCAACTGCAAGACAGGAGAGAAAAAGCTTAGCTTTTCAAGAAGCTAATTGGCTCAGGTAGAAATACTTTTGTTCACTCATATTAATTTAGATGTCTGTTTTCCCCGATGTTGCCCTGTTGATATCCAAGTGATTTTTATTCAGTGTGTCCAGATCATCTAGGCAATGTAACAAAGACAAGGCAATTTCTTTGTTCCTTGGAGCACTAAATTAAGCAAAAACAGCATGTCAAACTAATGTTCTTTCCTAGCAGAACATCACCCTTAAGCACCTTCATTATTTTCACTCTGTACTGTACAATACAATAGTATCCCATTTTCTGAACTGAATTCTGTGGGCCTCAGTGTACACTGTTTAAGTGAGTTTAAGGACGTACTTTAACAATTACTGATTTCACCCTCCATATGACCCAGCTGTTACATGACAGAGGATTAGTGTCCTCATAATTCCCAATTAAAAAGTTGAAAAAGATTGAATGGAACAGGTGCTGCATTATTTGTGTTGGTCTTTGTTCTGCCATACCTCATTTTACCCTGTCCAAGCAATATTATCAAGGGCTGCCTAAAAAGAAATACAATTCTAAAGGGAGAACTTGACTGATTTGTGAACATGTAGGGTAGTCTTTAGCCTTCATTCTGAGAAAAAAAATCAAATTTCTTTCCAATTTTTTTTCCTTGAACAAAATCTGAAAAGTGGAAACCTATTACCTCCTGATTTAAATTGCAAGAAAAGAAATAAGGAGGATTAATATTTTGTTCTCAGCAGTTGAGATGCTTGTATCTCACTTTTATAGAATGAATTTTATCTCATCAGTATAAATTTACAGTTTTTGAAATAACTGATTCCTATGAACTCCATGTATCAGATTAATGACTAACTTTGCAAATCTTCACAATGAAAATTAACAAAGACATCTCTCACACATTTCCCCTTAGACAGTCTGAAATTTTATCTGAGAATACTGCACAAACAGCAAATATCTTAGTGAATTCCTCAAGAACATACCAAGAAGCTGAACTGATTTTAGCTTTAATAAAACTTTGGTGACTCTAATACATAAACATAAGACTGTTTTTTTGTTGTACTATTTGCCAAACCTTGAGTTTGTCCACAGGATTAAACAAATTCAGTAACTTCAGTGACTGTGGGTCCCCTCCATTTTAGCAAGAGGTTGTGCTGGAGAAGAAGCAAGGATTCTGTTTCTTCAGTGGATGTCTTCTTCCATCTCTGGATGTGGTAGCCAGGGACTCTAGTTTTTGCAGTTCAAAGGTTATCTTCTTTCTAAACTATAACTCATATGGAACTCTAGATTTCTAGATGCAAGGTGTTCACTTCTATTTAGCACATGATTCTCTTGATTTGACAAAATCTGCAAGGAAGCAAATATAGCCAACTTTTCAGAAATCAGAATCACCTATGAGTCTATTTATCTGCCATTAAAACAGCAACATCTTCTCCCTCCTCTGGCTTTTGCAAGACTTCAGAAATTCTGAGCTGTTGCTCTGTGTATTTTTTTTGTCCATCAGGAACTGATGCACCTCACTACTTTATCTGGAGTTAATATTGCCTGAGTGTTCCTCCTCTGAACTACAGGGATGGTATCTTCCCATCTTCCATCTGTTTCTCAATAAATTTTCTGTTACTTTAGGTCAAAATTTATACTCACTTGGGACCAGTTAGAGCTTTTGCTGTCAGTCCTAAATAAGTCCTGTGTTTTGATACACAAAGTCCCAGCTCTCTGTGGGTTTTTCTTTTGCTCTAAGGAGAAAGTCTACTGAAAGACATGAGTTCATGGTGTTTCAGTGTGGGCAGAGATAGGACAGAATTGAGCCGCAGGCTGTGGGACGCTGCTGCAGAATGCCATGACAGCACAGAAAAGTTTGTCTCCGCCTGACCTTGGGGGGAGGGGATGCCACAGGGCAGAGCCCTGCGGAGAGGAGCCTGCTGGAAGCTGCCAGAGGGGTGGACAGCGTGCAATCAGCCCCATATAGGGACGTTGAGAAAGTGTGTTACCTACATGGCAACGTGTGATGGGTCGCTTAGTGAATAACACCATAGAAGGAAATACTGGGTCTTGAAGAAGTGTTGGAGCGTGGTAGATCAGGGGTGCCGTGACCTTCCTGAAAGCGGCTCCATGGGGTCTGGAACCGCTCCGGCACAGCCGCTGCGCTTAGGCTGGTTAGATCGGCTGCACCAACAGCTCCTGTCCTGCCCCCCTGGTTGAGCCTCCATGGCTGGGGGGCTCCCCGGAGGGAGCAGCTCAAAGGGGTCAGGCTCTCATAGGAGCTCAAGCAGGCAGCATCCATCTCAGCCAGAGAAGCAGCCAGGCACACACACACACTCGCTGCGGGTGACAGAAGGGCCAGGAAGGATCTTTGGCATGGTTGTTCCAAGAGAGGCTTTACTTCAAACACCTCATCCTGAACGGGACCAGAAGCCAAAGCCAAGATGGGGGAGGGGTCTGGCGTTTATAAATGGGGTCTGCAGGGTGGGACAGAGACGGGACCAGGGCAAGGGAACCAATAGGAATACTGCAGGGGAGGGACTAAGGTACGAGGGTTAACGGGGAAGCAGGGAAGGGAGAACATTCTAGAGTACAGACATATAAGGGATAAAGGGGCAGGGCGAACAGCAAATCAATCAAAGGAACAGAACTGGGAGCATACTGTGTCTTAGGGGAAGCGTGTCACTTAAGCCTGAAGCAGGATTCCCTGCCACAGCCCCCAATGGGCTGGGGGGTGACCCCAATAAAGAAGTGTATAAAACCAGCTCGTTTCTTTGAATAAACGTCCCAGATTCCGTGCCAGTCTGAGTCCATGCCCAAACCGTTATGACATTTCAAAATTCAAACTCAACTTGCCTAGACAGTAAGCAGACAATACAACACCACAAACTCTGCCCACTTTCTCCTTCTTCATTTGTATGATCAGGCCTTAGGTATTATGTTTTCAGATTTAGATGCCATTTAGGACAAAAGGTTCATTGCAAATTGTACCTTTAAAAGGCCTAACAGAAAGAAGACAAAATATATTTTTGTTTTGCTCTGTTTCATTTTGCTTTGGATGCAAAATAAATCAATAAAGTACCAGTGTTAAACTGAAATGGGGGTTAAATAAAAATATATTTATGTTATTGATTTGTTTTCCTCACTCTGAGCAAAAAAAAAGAAGCAATGCCCCAAACCTCTTGAGCACATGAAACATTGGGATTTTCCTTGTAATTAACAGTCTGTGAGCCGTAAAAATTACTAAACTACATTTTCCTACTGTGAGTTGAAAAAAGCAGAAACTACAGCATTTTTGAATCCGCCACAAAATGGGTTAAAGGGTTAAAAACTATAAAGGTGAGTTAAAGGAAAAATAGGCAGTACCCATGGAGCTAAAAAACTTGATAGCAAAGCAGATGAAAAATACTTGCATCTTGACTACCAAAGATCTTGCATTTTACCCAGTTGTAATGCTTAAATTTCTTTTTTTTTTTGCATCCAGATTTTTTATTTTGTTTGCTTTTTTTTTTAAATGATCCTGCAGCATATTTCCCAGCACTTATGCAATATACTTGGAGATAAGTAAATTAGAAATTATGAGAGTGTGCTGTTTCCAAAAGGCGAAAAGAAAGGCACTTCATTAGCATGGAATTAATTAACAAATAGAAGCAAGGGTGACACATTCTAGAACAGTAAGTTGAAAAATGAGTAGTTCAGGGCTAAAGACAAGACTGTCCTGGGTTACTGGAACTGACAGTGACAAACCTACTGGAAATTATTACTACATAAAGTGGGAAGAGTGAATAACAAAGAAGTCAGAAAAAAAAGATTCTCTGAAGCAACTATTTTTAGGAATTATACAATACCACCAATTTCACATCATTACAATCTCAAACTTCCCAAGCTAGAAACAGCAAGACAGATGTACATTGAAATTCAGTTTATTTAGAAAATAATTTTGCACAAAATCCTTGTATAAATACTATTTAATCCCTGGAGAGAATCATTGCTCAGGTCAAAATGATGACATTTTAGAGATGTAGGAAAGAACAAAATCTGCAGTCTAAATTTCAAAACCTTGTTGTTCTTCATGCAATATCTTGATAATATGCTTATTCATATAAGACTATCTAAATTTTTGTTCACTTTTTCATTCTTATGAAATATCAAAGGAAAGATCCTTAATACAAAGGTTCAGAATGATCTAATGTAAATTATTCCCCTAAACAGAAATATTCTGATTTCTCAGCAGTGAGAATCTATAAACCCAGGAAAATAATAAATGTTGCTCGGCAGTTTTTCAGGTTTTTTATTTGGATATGTAACAGTAGACAGCCACAATTGTTACTTCTAATCTCTACGCCAAAATCATCAAACTGTTGAACTGTGTGTATCACACTGGATTTCTGCTTCCTCTGACTTGGAGGGAGGACAGAGGTAAGCTACTCTCCCCTTCCCTCCTCCCCCCACCCCGCTCCTTCCCCCGAAAAAAAGCAACAACTCACAATTCCTAGAAATTAATAAGGGGAAAAATATTTGTAAATGCTTCTCTAATATCAGACTGTATTCTAGAATATGGTGTCACCCCAGTTTAATAGAGGTCTACCTTGAAGAAGAAACATTTTGCCAAGAAAACATGAAAAACTGCTTGGATTTCCAGATTTAGTTTTTAATCTTTATGTTTGTTACAAAACATTCATGGTTTTGATATGGGTAATAAATCTCACTGTTACTACAGTACATCACCACAATTCGTTTGCAGAAGTACGTCTAATCCAGCATAGAAGAAAAATGGCAAAAAAATGAGCTTGGAAATCCTTGAGGTCTTCTAGGCTGGAAAGCACATATGGATCAGAGAGCCTCTAAGTCAGAAAGAACGTCTGAAGGAGTCCACAGTCCTGGAAATCTTCTAAGAAGAGAAATGGCCTCCACTGGGAAGTCAAACTGTCCCACTCTGTGTCTTTAAGAATGAGCAAAACAGGGAAGTGAAGGGGAAGGCATTAGATATGCAACGTAACTGGCAAAATGAAACACTTTGTACATAGTTTATTCTACAAATATTCAGATGTGTATTTGCAAAATAAACTCTTCATAGCTGAATAAACACTGTACATTTTGATTCTCAACATCACAGATGGCACTTCTCTGGTATTTCTATACTTCTACAACTGCAGTAATCTTGCAGCATACAAAATGTGATATTTGCATTAGCAAGCGTATGAAAAGCAGGACCAGTCTAACAATGCAAAACATTTTTCATTAAAGGTTATGCATTGCATTTCAAGAGACTTTTCTCACCTCTTAAAAGGGTGAGTGTGAAAACAAAAGGCTGTTTGCAAATATTCACAGGCACATAAGGGACATCTTGAACTCCAGCTGAGACTGAAGCAGCGGGGAGTCATCTCTGGGGAGTTTCAATAACCAGGAGATTCGAGCACTGTACTGGTGAATCAGAGTTGGTGCAGCACAGCATGTGTTCAGATGTATTTCTGACATTCCCTCCTCCAGGTGGGCTGCAGAGAATATTCCTTTCCCTCTGCTATGCTCCAGGCATGCCCAGAGGTTGCCTGGAGCATGCCGGTTGACCCAGGCCAAAGCTGTGCCAGAAGTGAGCTGGCAAACAGCGTGAGCAGCCACATACACACCAGCTGCTGTGGCCACGGCGCTGCCTGAAGCAGTGTGCTGGTGCAGACCCAGAGAAAGGTTTGTTCCCTCGGCTAAAGACAGCTTTTGGACCTAACTCACTTTTCAAATGCTGTATCGAGTATTTGAGCACTATCAGTGGCGTGCTGTGTTAAGCAAAGGAAAAGCATATGACACACGCTGCCTTTGGTTTCTTCTGGCAATTTTAGAAAATCCTTCCTCCTTAAAGAATGGAAACAGGAAGAAAATATAGGATCCTGCAGTTCTGATTGCAAGGGTAGATTCATTATCAGATACACTGAAGTGCTGGAAACAAGCCTATTGAGTGCCAAGTGAAATAGCCACAGGCTGAAAAATTCCTATAATCTAAACAGTACTTATCTCCATGAATAAATACAGTACAGAAGATGAAATAGAAATCTTTAAATGGATTCCAAATATGCTACTTTTTAATAAATTCTGTGCTGCATGGAAATTACTTTGAATTTAACTTCATGAGTTATAATATTTATTTTAAGTGATAGCACAGAAATTCACAAATACTCTTTTGACCTTTCCAGCATGTAGTAGAGTAGTGATCAGATTGCTCAGACAAAGAAAGAGTTTATTCTTTTCATGAGATTGTTTTCTTCACATGTGGGGGAAGGGGAAACCCAGCCTTATGTCTCCAAGCATCGACAGTTTTCCTGCAACTTCAGTGCTTCAAGAGCCAGTGAGTCAGCAGGCTAACAAACACAAACAGAGAAATTCTTAAATCACCAGTCTGCAAGGAGATTTTTGCCAGCAAACTGTAAAAACACAACCGGCTTCACTGTTACATAAAATCATATATATATTTACTATAAGTAACTCAGTCTACACAAGACTAGTGTCTTTCCACAGCTGCTACCTTAAAGGAAAACCATCAAGTGTCAGGCAAAGTCTATCAAGCATTCTTCCCTAGATGTACGTGTACCATGACACCTGAGATTTTTTCTTCCTCTTGACAAACTCCCAGCTCATTTGCCCTACATCTTCCCATTTTCTGAAAAAGTAGTCACTCGAAACTGCTGCTACTGCAAAGCCTGTAGCTATAAGGATTTCATAAGAGGGACTTGATAGAAAACACGTAAGTTTTGTTGTTTATATCAAATTATTCAACACAGTGAAAACAAAATACAACTGAGAAGAAATCCTAACAGTTGCTAGGTTATTGAGTAGCTGAGCAATGCAGTGTGGGTGATATTTATTTACTATAAAGTTAAAGCATTGTACCTGTGGAAAATTATTTCTAACTATACTTAACTGGCAGTGTCTAGATTGGCTGCTGGCCTCAGAGAAGAACCCTTAGATTAACTTTATCAGTTCAAAGTTTCGGGTCAGTAACAACAAAAAAAACCCTCCAAACAAAAAAACAAAACAAAACAAAACAAAACAACAACAAAAACAAAACAAAACAAAACAAAACAAAAGAAAACAAAAAAAAACCAAACAAACAAAAAAGAGAAAAAAACCATCAAACTATAAATGTTGGATAAAATAGCAAGAGAAGAAAAGAGAGAGCAGACAATGTGAATACGACATTGTGAACTGGTGATGTACTTTCATATTGAATTGGTTTTGTATTCCCCTCTCCCTGTCCCATCCCAGGAAAGGATGTTATACAACCAAAAAAGTCAAGAGGAGAAGAGTTACAAGGCAAGACAACTATGTGGAGAGAGATTATATAGAGTGGGATTCTTCAGTCTTGGCAAACATATCTGAAGTGAACTATGATAGATGTCTATGGTATCATGAGCAGCTTGGAGAACACAACAAAAGGAGTGACATTGCTTCTCATGATACAAACCTCAGAGCCATCACAAGAAATTAGCAGGTGGAAGGATCAAAACAAGGGAAAATCCATTCTTCCAACAGCAAAGTGTTCAAGTGGAGTACTCAGTGCACTGGAAGATAGCAGACGACAAAAATTTACATGGACTCGAAAGGCAGTTAAATGAATAAATCAATATATACCGTCTTGGTCCAGAAATTTATTCTGTTCAGAAATTTCTAAGTCATACCACTGGGAGAGTATGCTCATATCTGTGCCTGCAGGTCCACAATTTTACACTTTTTTGGGTACCAGTAATTAACTCTTGGAGGACCCACTGGGGCTGTACATGTGTCCTTCTCTCCTGAAAATCTTCATATGTACTGAATGACATGTTTCAGCTATTTTAGACACCAACTTTATCCCCACAGCCTGAGGCTGTGGAATCACAGAATCATAGAATGGTTGGGTGGGAGTGGACCTTAGAGGCCATCCAGTTCCAACTACGTATCACACAGTCAGACATTTTGTGAAGACCCCTGTATAGTACTGCCCAAGATAAGGGTTGTAAGCTGCTGAGGACTGGCCAGAAGTTTTGGTGAGGAATCAACAGTAGAAGATTGAAGCTATGGTGACCTCCAGAAAGGATGACTTCAGTGGATTTGGCTGTTTGACTCAAGCAAACCCACACAAAGATCTGAAAATTTTCTAAAATCAATTTCCAGGGCCCAGAAAAAGATATGATGGTTTTACAAATATCCAATTATTGCATTTCTTCCCCTACTCTAAAATAGGTGTCCTAAAAGGACACTTGTGCTGACAGAACTAATTTCTTCTGTAATGTCTCCAAATAAAATATTTCTTTCTTTTTTCTCATTTTTCAGGAAAATAGAGTCATTTTCATTAAAACAAATTTCAAAAAAAATTCAGGCTTAGGTTGTACAGAATTTCAGATGAAACTTTTCAAAGCTTGACAAAGCCATAAGGAGAGAAATAGGTTTTTATATAGGATACTGCAAACAATTTGAATTCTCCTTAATACTGTTGGTTTTATCTTTCAGGTAGGGATGAATGAAGGTATGTGGGATAATTTTTAAATAATAAAAATGGCTTGATTTCGATAGAGTATTTGGAAGTACCCATGAGTGACAAAACTAGATTTTGAAACTCCTTTGATCTCATGTTGTTATGGCTAAGTCAGAAGAGTTCTTGCTTTGGAGAAGGCTGTAGCTGCTTGCACTTCTAACTCTCTGATAAGGAATACAGCATTTTAGCTTAATTTTCCACTGAAACTGAGTTTGAGGAAAGTGCTAGGCTAAAAATTAGAAGGATTGATTCTTTGCAAATAGCAAATGCTCTTATGGAGGTGGTAACCTCCAGCAGAACAGGCAAGCTGACAGCTGGGGATGATACTGTCTTAAACTACCGCAAGAAGATTTGCTCATCTGTCAGAGACCTTGGAGACACCAAATAGCTGGCTGACTGGGAATAAGTCACCCTTCACAGCACTTCAGCATTTTGTTCCACCAGCTGAGGCCCAAAGCTGCAAGCTATTTCCAGGCATAAAACCCTTCCCCGAGGCCACAATTTGAATGTCATATAAACAGCCACAGCGTTAGTTCAAGGATATTTACTGCAGCCTGGTTGAGGCTGGGGATGGCCGTGGAGAAGGAAGGACCTGGAATACATCGAAGTGACGGAAGGCGTTTGTTTCCTTCTGTTGCTCAGTTCTTGCAGCCAGGCGAGCTTGTTTGCAGTGCTGGCAGTTCAGAGGCTTTATGAAAAACAAGATGGGGTCCTAGTAAAGGTGAGACTGCTAGTGCTACTCCAGCATGCCATCTTGCTCAGCGAATTAAGGATGTAGGAATATCAGCCCTGAGTGACAACTGAGACATCCCAAACAGGGCAGAAGTAGATTTGACTCTCCCACCTACCTTCTCCCTCTCCAGCTATATCGTGCATGATTAAAAGTGGGGATCATTTAAACTTTTATTTTCATTGCAGAATTTACCTCTTATTATATACCTTATATACTCCATATATTATATACCTCTTAAGAGGTACCTCTTATTCTCTATCTTTTCCTATATCATGTGCCCCCTGTGCATCCCAAAATATTCTTGAGGCTTTAGGTCCACAAAGAGTTGGGTAATTTCAACAAAGGGTTTTGTGTTTATCAAAGACATTACTAGAAATAAAAAGCTGACAGCCTGTGCTTTTCAAACAGAATTATTTAGTTTGATATATTAGTTTTTGTTAATGTTGATACAAGATTTTCAATGAGAATTGAAACGTAATTGTTGTGTAATAAAAAAATTAATTATATAGTAATTCCTTTCTTAAGAATTTCACAGGAAATTTTTCTACATTCACATCTGCATAAAAAGAAGCAGAATTTACCTTGTAACAACAGAGTTACTTTTTCTCAATTGTAAACCTATGACAGAAGAACAGGTTAAAGAAAAGATTTTTAAATCTCATTTAATATCCTGCAAAAGACTTTAATTTTAAGAATACACGAGGCTGAGAGATTTTATGTACAGTCAACTGTAATACCATGTGTTTTAGTCATTTGCCCAAACTCTAGGAACAAAAGTAAGTGACCAAATCATATGTAGAAAATTATCTTTAGGCATTACAGTAACATTTTCTGATTTATGTAATTTTTAGAAATATTACAGATAATCATGAGTTGGGTTAATGAAGTTATATCTTCTTCTCTTGATACCAACATTATCTCTTGACACCAACATTATCAAAGCTAAATGACAAAACTAGACCTTAGACCCTTAAACTTTCACAAATATGTATATGCATATGTATATATCAATACTGGTTTTTATACTGTGAAAAAGATAAATTCCAATACTCAGGATATTTACAGGTAGGTTCTGGAATTTCTTAAACTTATCATTTTGTTCCAAATTTAAGTATTTTAGATTCAAGTTCCAAAAACTCTAAATAGCATTCTAGAGAGCATTCAATAGACTGTTTCATACTTTGTGGTATAACAGAAATAGAAAACTTGTGAAAGAAGTGACTGGCCCAATGGAATATTTAATCAAGCAGCAACTGGGCATATTGCTGAGAAGCAATGGTTTTCTTGTCCTTTCCTTTTTAATTCTTTTTTTAAAGAAAAATAATGAGAAACAAGTGTCAAAAGAATAATTTTTACACATATCTCAAGCAGCAGCAATAAACTACCAGTCCTGGAGTTAATGTATTCAGAGTTCTGAAACAGGTGAACTAAAATGGCTGATTTGTTATCCAAAATTTGGAGTATCTAATCATAGTTGCTGCTCCAAACTACTAACAGATTTTAAATGTTTTTTTTCTATATTTTTATAATTCCTCTTTTTCATTTAAGTGCGTGAGAAATTTTTATACCAGTATACCAGATACAAGAATAAAAACCAGTATATCAGAATGCCTGTGTGAGACGATAGACTGGAATTAACATTGTTTTGAGAATTGTGCCTCTCCTCCATGTTCTCTGACAATCTGAACATCTTCCTATAGCTAAAGCGTGTCACCCCGTGTAAAAGAGACTCAGATACCACAGTTTATTTTGACTTCCCAGGTGTCTCATGCTGCTAGGGATGGTAGTCATTGGGTAACAGACAGAGAAAGACTCAAACATGTTGCAGCAATGATAAAATGCATTTTAGTACCAGTATACACAGGTAATGTTAAGTGTCTGAGGGACGAGGGGGAGAGGAATTAAACATTCATGCAGTTTATAGGATTTTACATTAATATCAGTGATCTGTATGTCGTTGAAGTCAATAAAACAGAGACCTCTATTCACTGTGCAGTTCCAACTACAAAACAAATATTATGCTAAGCATGCATAAGGAACAGAACTATCAGTAGTATGAAGAATATAATTTTATTAGATGCAACAGAAATACAGGTTTTCTGTTATTCCTGTCTGGAATAATGTATAAAATATGCATAATAAAGAAGCAAATAAGAGAAGAATGATAAGAGTAACTGGGTAGAACTGAAACAGCTTTCAGAATATTTTAAATCAGATAAGTCTTTATTTCCTAATGCACAAGAAATAGAATATTCAAAATTTAAAACTAAGGGAAAATAGTTTATCACCCAGCATGGGTGCTGCCAAACCAAGGAACTCATTACACAAAAAGTCATTTTGTCCTAGAAATGAAATAGATTGAAAGAGCAATTGAGAATTTTACTTTGGTGCAAAGAGTTACTGTAATACCCTGCGAGAAGGAGGTCAGACTACTGTGTCAAGACCTAATCCTTTCTAATCATCTCCAGCTCAGAAGAGGCCAGAAATAGATTTAGCCTGTATGGAGTAAGTGATTCCACATCTATCTGTAAGAGGGCTTGCATGTGTCCCTGATGTGATATGACTCCAAGTCAGAATGAATACAGTATTTACTGTGTCATATCACACATAACAGAACCCACTGACGTTTTCCTCAGGACTATTTAAAAACTGCTGGAAACTTTTTACATTTGAAAATGTTGGCCGAGAAGCAAAAATATTTACTATAAGAACTTCTCTCTTGGATAATATTTTCTTCTAGGAAAAGTCTGTGCAGTATAACAACAAATAAGATGTGCTTTTCAACGCACTGATGTTTTAAAAGAGCCTTAAGGATAGTCAGGTATAATTTAAAATCGAGGAAA
>VYZQ01018494.1:123690-137960 GCA_013400655.1 Mystacornis crossleyi
CAGATCCTGGGACTGTTCTTCTTTTATCTTTGAACACTGTCTGTTCATATGCTTTCTCAAAAGCTATTAACAGTCTTCTACTTCTTAGCTCTATTCAATAGGGAACATTAACATTTGAATTGACTTCTTTTGCTGTGGGCAACATTCTGTGTATTCAAGGGTCAAAAGCTATCTGGGCAAAGATTACAATAATTTTCATGTTGTATCCTATTGCTATGAATGTAACCACACACACAGAGGTCACATTCAATTTTCGCCCTTTGCTTGACAAATTTGGGAAAAGTTTGCAATCCTTTTAAAAAAAAAAAAAACATTTCATTAGATATATTNAAATAATTGGTGAATTCTAAAAGGTGCGGGAAATTTAAGAGTTTGTAGTTGGTTGTAGTGAAAAACAGCATAAGATAACATGGTCAGCACCTTGCATTCATGCCAGCTTCATAAGATGAAATAAATGTTGTCCACTGAGTATGAGTCAAGGGGATGAAGATCATATTCCTGGCAGCCTAGCAGTGTGGCAGTAAGAAGGTTAATTAAGGGTAGAAGTTATTGTGACTTGTTCCAAGAAAAATTATTCCTTCAATGACGTTGGACAGCTGTAGGACATCCGATATATGTCTGAGGGATTTTATTTTTCTTCTTCTTCTTTTTTTTTTTTAAAGATTACTCTCCCATAGTGTTTAATCTCTTTCTTGCGTTTTTGAAATGAAACATAAACCCATAAAACTAACAAGGTAACATAAAGTTGCTTAGATATGCAATATTTCCCAGTCTTGGCTTCTTAAAAATATTCAGCTTCTCAAGGGTAAAGCAATGAAATATTCTGTTTAATGATTCACCAAGTATTTTTCCAGAACAGGAGGGAGAAGGGCTACAGACTGTTTTCAGTTTTCATTTCAGTGCCCAGACTCTAACACTGAGAAGAACCAGTGAAGTGAAATTTTTCAAAGACTGCTAACCAGAACATCAACCTGTCTCATTCACTGTCCTCGGATTACTGCTGCACTTCAACTCTCTTATGCCTAGTAAACTCAACACATTCTTCCAGGTAATGCCTCAGTGGAATGTCAATTTTTTTCATTAGAAAAGCTTTCTGATTCTGAGTAAATAATTTGAAATAGAGTTCCCAGTAAAAGAAACACTGGTTTAGTCAGTTATAATGATTTACTTGGAGTTACTTGAGATGACAGCATTACCTGTCATCTGGTAAACATGCTCTTTGCTGCTCAGCTGAGGCATTTCCAGTTTACCCAGTTCTTCGGGGGGACATGTTTTAAGCAGACCATATATTTTAAATGTAAGAATAATACTGTAAATGCACAGAGTCCTGCAAACATCCCCGCTTGGACCTGCTTCTGTATTCTGCCAAACCAGATATACGTGGGGGGTAGAGGGAATTACATGGAAGTTAGGAAGTGACACTGGCATCGAGTCAGCATAACAGAGAGAATTAGGGTGCTTATCTCTGGCAAAGACTGCAGCATTACGGAGTTTCTTTTTCAGCCACTTTGCCGCTTCTGTGTATGTGAGATTAGACACAGGGTTAACAGAGCTTCTGAAAAAATTAAAGGAACACATCTGCAGGTCTCAGAGAGCACAGTAATGCTGGAAAATGCTGAAAACACTTTATTAGCTATATTACCAAGATTAGCATTGTCACATACCATGTTGCCAAGCTATGCGGTCCTTTGTGACTACAAAAGTTGCCAAGGTCTGTCCTTAGATGTGCATGGTGTCTTTTGATACTGAAGAGCAGAACTGGTCCCTTCAGGGACATGATTCTTCATTCTGCTTAGAAGCATTCTGCCATAGGAGCTAATATTTGTCATGCAGGGTTCATCTAATTTAGTGCATTTCAAAAGAGCTAATTCAGAGGGCTATAATTTAGAAACTTGTATTATCTTACTATTCTGTACCTTTAGGAGTACACGATACATGTGGGATAGTTTCTCTCTGACTTCACCATGCATCTTGCTACAGTAAGAAGGATTTGTCTCACATACCATACAGTGCTCTTTTTCTGGGTATTTTTGTTTTGCTGCTTTCAGCTTAGTACAGTGTTCCTTTGTAAACTATACAGAACACAAGGGCAAGCTCATTACAGGTACTCATTGTCCTAGACAGGCACAGAAATTTTACAGCCCATTTGCCAATGCTTAAAGAAAACCCCACTATTTTCTTTTGGGTTTAGTTAATTCCGTTTTCTTGCCATCACTTATTTTTTTCATTGTTTTGATGGACTTAAACATTTAATAACTGCTACAAGAAAAATAGAGGTTGAAAAATATGGAGAACCATCCTGACACAGACATCAGCAGGAGTGAAAAGTCTATATTTTTATGCCCACACACTGTAGTTCCCAAGCTGTTCTGAAAGCTACTTAGCGATAGCTGAGATTCTGGGCCAGCCACTTTCGTAATAATTTTTTTTCATTCTTTCTATTGTTCTAAGTGGAAAAAAAAAATGGCAGTCCTCCAGTGACCAAATTAAGAACAACTCAACTGTACTTTGTCCAAANAAATGGCAGTCCTCCAGTGACCAAATTAAGAACAACTCAACTGTACTTTGTCCAAAGCTATTCATTCATACTAGCAGTATTATACAATGTTCTAATTAAATCCAAGGAAGCATATTATATATCATCTTTCTAATTTCAGAGAAGGCTTCACTATACAATTATTAACAAACTAAAATAAAATATTTTAAAAGCTTTTGCAGTCAAATCCATTTGTGGCTGCACTTTTATGAATAGTACTTTGTTTTCTTTAGTACAGCATGATGAAATTCAACCTTGCCATTTTTATTCCTGACAAAACAAGAGGCATAAGGTGTTAGCAGAAAAAGATGATAAGCCATGTTACCTTCAGTGTATCATTGCTGACAGAAATGCAAGGCCTTTCATGTGCAAGGTCAGAGACTGACACCATGATGTCTCCACAGACAGGGAACTTAGTGTCACAGAGATTTTCCTTCACCTTACCAGGAAGAATGAATACAATTATTTTATCTTGTATGTCTAGCAACTGGCCCACTTTTCCAGCACAGAGGACTGACCTTTGTGTCACCTTCAGGTGATGTTTCTGATAGAAACATGGGTTCCAACAAGAGAACTGATTGACAACAGCAGCACTAGCAGCTGCCATCTGGAGCAGCTATTGACGAGGTTTGGAGCTCTAGCTATTGAAAAACAGGACCTCCTTTTGATATGCAATGTTTTTGTTCTTTTCAGGGCTGATATTTGTGATCAGCAAATATCAGGAACCTGAACGTTTCCGTTATGGTTTCTCCTTATTCCCCTAAAATGCACACACTATTACCTTCACAGGTACATTCTCCAGCAGTGGAGCCCACTGACCCCAGCTCTTTTCAAAATCATCAAAGAGGCAAGAATTCATAGGGGAATTAAAATTTGGACCCTAACAAAAATTAAGTGACATTTTTCTGTCCTACCCCACAATAATAAAAGAGCTGAAGTTGAATCTGCTTCCTTGATGTGCAAATCACATTTATAAAAATTTTAGGCCTGCCTTCTCTAGGAGAAATAAAGGCTTCATGACCACAGGAATCCAGGGATCTGAATGCTAGGAGACATTTTTTGCAATAAATTACTACAAAGAATTCCTTTGTTTGTGTTATTTCTGTCCTTCATCATGGAAATATCTTGTTTCTGAAAGGATTGCACATCATCAGTTCTGACACAGTTAGTCCATAAATCTGTTAAATATAGAGGCATTTATCATCGAGTTTGGACTGTTAGTCATTTGCCTTTTGCTGCTTTTCTTTTCAAATAAAAATGCTCTAACAACCACAGAAACAGTGAATTACCATTTGGCTATAGACATGATGGGTAGGCAGAGACTACAGCACTGAGACTGCATGCTTTGTGAACACATCATACATATTGGATTAGACCAGGCTATAGCTGCAAACTTTTTCATAAAAGCATTTACCTGAAGTTTTCGAGTGAATTTCTTCTGAATCAATCTTCCTGTACCCTGTTGATTGCACTGTGCAGGGAGATGATTTATTTACATACTAAAAAGGTCAATTTTAAAAAAATCTGTATTAATGGTGCATAATCATTGCATACAAGTGAAACATAAAACTGTATGAACCCAGGAATTCATTTTGCCTTTTTACCTCTATGTACACAGGCTCAAAACATTTTTGTGGAGATGTAAGGCAGTATTTTAGGGTAAATCAAGCGACTGGCGAGCATGTTCGTAATATAAATGTTTCTGATTACTAATAGAAACAAAAAATAGGGGAGCGACCAACATAAAATATGGGTTAGATTCATCATCTAAAATATGTAATTAATTCAAGGGTGCGTTACATTTGCATAATAGCTGCATTTTATTTTCAGACCCAGTTAACAGGATACAAGCCCTCATAATAGGCTTTGAATTACATTACTAGTTTTTTTAATTTACTGTATGCAATAATAAAACTAGAATACAGAGTACTAATAATATTTATATATTTGCATTGAAGTGTGATTATCCAAAATATTAAGGATTAATTCCTCTTCTAGTGTAAACTGGCATGACTCCCTGTACTCGATGTGATTTTGCCCTGCTAATTAAAGTATAAATGCATCCATGTTGTTTCTGTCAGCTGAGGTTATAAACTCTGCAAGGCTGATGTTCTGCTGACATATTTTTCTGCTATATCATGATCTGATTGATCAGCTGTGGTAAATGACACAAAGATTGTGATTCAAAAGGGAATCTAGACTACTACTGCTACGTTCATGAAAATTATCCAGTCCTTTTTTTAACCTCTATCCTGAAGCTTCTGTATATGCCACATCTCATAAAACGTATGGACTTAACTTAAATTTTTTTAAGAGATTATTGCTGCAGTTTTGCTATTTCCTCTCTGATTTCCTTCTCTGATTCTCACATAGTCTCTGTCCTGCCTAGTAATTCTTTCTACTCTCATGAATCCAAATGTAATTACTACTTATTACATCAAATGTTTTCTTGATAATTTCCTTTCTTGATAATTTCCTTTCTTGATACTGATAACAATTTCTTGATAATTGTTTCTATGATAATTTCCTTTATTTAAAAATTCTGTTTCTACAGAGATTAGAGTATTCATCAGTTAATTTCAAGCAGTGTCCTATATGGCACATTACTACTGATATTAAAAAAAATAATATTCATAGTTTTGGAGAAAATAACAATTAGATAGGAATCTTTTTCTGGGACAGGCCACATGGAAGTGAAATACACTCTCCAGCTCTGTTTTCTTTTCCAGAATTTCCTTCCTGAGGGAACACAGACATCTGCCTTCCTGACATCCCTGACAGAGCCTCACTCTTCCTCAGACCTTCCATTCATCCTCAAACAGTGTTGTGAATCACTCCTGTGTTTGCTTAGGACTCAGAAAAGCAAAGTACATATATTATTGTTTACCTCCAGCAGTAGCAGGGGGGAGAACCTCATAAATACAAAAATGAACCTTAAAAAACCCAACAAAATTATGCTAGACAATTTAGCATTTCCTGAGGCTATAGAAAATATACCACAAAATCCCTCTTTGCTATAATGTTTTTAATTAAAGTTTTCTTTCATGGATAAGATTTTTGGTTTGCTGTCAAAAACAATCCCCCCTGTGCCACTTGTAATAAAAATAACAGAGGCATCTGCCTTTCCAGCATTAGGTAATGCCAATAACTTTAGGACTGACTGAAGGAAGAAAGCAGGAGCATTTCAAATGTGCCAGGGAAGGCTGCCACTAGGTAATTTACTGATACATTTTTCCTTCTTACACGATTTCCAAGTTCCTGTCACTTTTGCTACATCCAAATCAGATCTGCTTGCAGAATCAGGTGAATTCAAGGACAGGCTAAAGACCAAAACACCTTGTTTCACCAAGTGGAGTGATTAAAGATCCCTGTTAAAGATTCCAGCAATCACAGCTGATGCTTTATGAAAGCACAGAACCTATCACCACCAAAGGCCTGAGCCTGTATTGTGCCTCCTTCACTCACACCAATGGACTCCTCTCATTCACTCAGCTCCTCAAGCATGAGAAGTAAAGCCCATAATTTTTTAATGTTATCTTTCATCCTTTTAATTCTGTCCAGTAAATCCCTTACCTCCCTTTTCCAGAAATGACATCTGTATGCAGCCATTCGCACAGACATAAAAATCCTGGGGAGAGTTGTTTGCAGAATATATAGTTCTTCGGTTCTATATTACTTAATTGCCTTTTTGAAAGAAAAAAAAAATAGGGTCTACAGGACCTATAATACTTTGTTTTAGTAGCAATCAATTATAAGTCACTGGGGAAATTTGAATTGGAATTGTTGTACCTGGTTTTACCGAAATTTTCTTTTAAGTAATGTGTGCTGTGCAATGAAAAACCAAAGACAAAATCTTGCTAGAGTTGTTCTACTAACCCTGATTTTCACCACTTTGCATATGTAATCCTCTGAATCTTACTCAGCCATAGAATGATACAGGTTCCAATGGTCCTCTGGGTTTCAGCTGGTCCACACAGTGCTCAAACCTGAGCCAGTTTTGAGGAATCAGGGACTTTTTCATTACAGTCAGAATATCTCCAAGGATAGAGATATAAGAAGTCTATGGGATATATGGTACAACATCTGATGAATGTCAAAGTGAAAAAACTTCTGTTAATATCTAATCAGAATTTCCCCTTTTTCTTTTACTCTCCACCTCTATAGAAGTGATAAATCACTTGGGACATGTGTATAATTAATTTTACTTACACATGCTTTTCGTTTTCCCATGCAATCAAAGTGGTTTAAATTAAATGAATTATGTGGTCTGCCATTTGAAGTCCTCTTTTAGTTTTCTTTACATTCACAACGAACGTTCAGAGTGGACTTATTTAAAAGTATCAGTGTTTTGAAATCCTCTATCATTTTCAATGCTGGGGTGGTTCTGAACTCACCAGAGTTATTAATTCTGTATTTCCATCACGGTTCCTTTAGAACTAGCAAGTAGGGGAGTTTTTATGGTATTACTGGCTCATATACTTCTCTATAAGAAAATTTTGAACAATGACTTAGGAAAAGTTCTTTAGTTTAAATCAGCTTCCTTCATCATACTGAAGAGATTCAGATATTCAATGTCGTCAATTTTCAATTTGTTTTAATATACTGGTATTCACACTAAAGCAGATATTTAAAGAGGTGTGGAAAAAAGTTCAATAAAATGGAAATTTTCAAATAGAGTTTATTCTAAAGTAATGAGATATAACAGTGTAAATTTCACATTTTACAAGAAAGAACAGCAATTCAGTAACTGGTGCTGAAATTGTAGTGGGCAAGTTGCAGAGACCCGTACTGACAAGACAAACTCCCAGATTCAACACTAGGCTGGGCTCCAAAAGCCTGACTTGGATACAGTGGTTCCCATGTGAAGAGTTGGCCACCTTCGACTTGGTTTTGTGCCACCCAGGACGAAAGGGGTGGAAGTGCTGAAACACGTGGGTACCCTCCAGTAATAAGAGAGGCATGAATGGAAACCCCTCGGGGTGGGAAGGGCTGGGGACCATACCTTCTCCTTCAGTGAACGTTCTCAGTGCCTGGCACCACACAAAAGCTGGGTGCAAAATATCACACCGCCATGGCTCTGACGCACCGTCAGCCCTGCCTGTCCCTGCTCATCCCTCTCCGTGTTATCCTGACCCTGCCACAGGCCAGGACGGCATTTCTGCCCCCAGGGCTGTCAGCTGCGACACCACCGCAGGGCCAGTGTCCGTGCCTGGCCATGGGATGCTTCAAACTGGGTTGTTTCCAAACTGGATGTTTCAAACATGGGATTTCCAAACTGGATTCCAAACATGGGATGCTTCAAACTGGATGTTTCCAGGGAGGTGACTGAAGCCTGGGGTTGGGGCTGCCCCGAGGTCTCACATCTGCCCTGCTCCTGGCCTTGCTGGTGGGACAGGCACTGGCTGCCAGACCCTGCCCTGACAGACTCCATGGGGGCTGAACATACGCATTTCAAAAGAAAGCAGTTGTCCAAAAACACTTAATCCTGAAGTACAGGGCTAATACCTGAATCCAAGTCTCTCAAAGGTGCCCAAAGCATGAGGGCAGAGCGTCTCACAACCCTTTCCTAGCCACAGGATCTCTTGTCTTGGTTCAGTGCCTGTTGTGGGTCCCAGGTTTTGGTACAGGAGTGGACAGTGAGTGATATTGTCAATTCTTCTCCTGGAGCTGGGCACCTGTTTTTCAGCTTTGTAACACCAGCAGTCTTAGAGTCTTGAGACCTTTTTTTCCTAGTCTACACTTCAGTGCCAAAGTTGTCTTTTGATCTATCCCTTACAGAGAAGTTACTTTGCAAGGGAAGTTTTAGAAGTCCAGGGGGGGTCTACTTTATTCTTTCTACTCTTTGCAATAAAGACCAAGATTGAACGAGTAGGAGGCAATACCAAATGAGGGAAATGGATTTCATCACCCTTAGGCTATTTCAACTAACATTCTTCTTTACACTAGGATCCTCTGGGCATTGCAGGAAGCCAATAGTTTTTAAATGCAAAGTTAGTAATCATTAGCAAGAAACATAAGCATCTCTTTCCAGCTGGGAGAGAAACTGATGGTGAAGCGGACAGGCCTGGAGGTGAAGGAAGCAGACAGGGTTTAGGAAAGGCTGTCTTTTGTATGCCTTCTCCAGGAGAGGATTGAACAGAAGCACAAAAGCAAATATCATCACAATATTTAAGAGCCATTCAGTGAGATCTGCCAGAAAGAAAGAATTTATAGGGCATAAAGTAGAAGAATATTCACAGATCCTTATGTACCTCTGCCTGTGATATAAACTCCACAGCAGGATTTTGGGTTGATGTTTTTATTCAGACATAAAACTAAAAACATTCTAATCTTATTTTATACTCTTTCAGTGCCAGTACAGGTCTACCACTGTAATTGTATTATAATATGGCAAGTAGTATGTTCCAATGTGGCTTTAGCCAAGAGAACTGGCATATCTGAAAATATGTGTCTATGCTGCGGTTACTTGAAATTGTGCAGACATAACCAAGTTGCCTTTAAACTAGATTGTTTAGTAGCAGTCAGCTCACCTTAAAATTTCTTAAAAGCATTACCAGCATTGATTCTGTCATCCCAAGAAGAGCCCTCTGTGCAGGACTCTTCAGACATAAAAAGGAGAGAAGAGTAAAGGAGAACTGTTCTGTGCTCAGCAGTAAAATTGCCTCTCCTGCTGCGGACAAGAGGGTGAAAAATTGGGTACAAGGACCTGCATTTCTACGGTAATGCCATTACCCTGAGCAACAGCCACCACCAGGGCTGCCTGACCTGACAGACACACCCACCATTAGTTTTACCATGGATCATGGGGATTTCAATTTACTCACTTTGCTGCTCTGAAGTGTCTTTGTGCCTGAATGCTATTAGGCCAGTGCCCTGTGCTCCAGTGCTACCAGCTTATGGAACAGTCTGTACCTGCATTAACACTTAGTGCCTAAAAATCTGCCACAGACTTTTAGACAGGGAAAATCATCACACTCTGATGTGTGTGAGAACTGGGGAAAAGCAGACTGAACTCTTTTCATGCTTTCTCTTGAACTTCTCTTGACCCACCCTTCACAGTGCTACTTTCTTGCTCTATCGAAATTTGGACCAAGCAACGTAAACTGTAAAATCTAAACTTTGTAAGTTATTCTTGAATTCTTCATCTGTTCTATGAAGGATCAGTGAAGCCACCTGCTGAGATTTTGTCCTTGATGGCAAATACATGTTGTGAACCCTGCCTTTACCATGCAATATGCTGCAAATATTAAACTTACTTTCTGCAAATCCGTGTACAGAAGTATAATGAAGATGCACTTGAAATGGTGCAAATACCACCACTGTTCCCAAAGCAAGTCATGTGCATGCATGCACCTTGTGATGGTATCCTTTCCATGCACATTAGGCTTAAGCATTTGGGATAAACCTGACTGAAGGATGGCTATCTACAAAAGCAAATTGAGAGGAGAAATACAAAACACATAAAACCACGTCAGTGAGGGAAGCAAGTGCAAATTTTGGCCTGAGCATGAAGTATAATCAGTGATCACATATGAAGAATGGCATTTAGCAAAACCCTTTTGCAAGAAACTCATCAAGGAGGCATATGCTGATAATTTAAAATCTATGGCTGATTCAACTCAGATTTGCATTGTCACAAGAACCAAGATGTTCATTTCACATTGTGTTTACTTGAGGAAACCCACTGTGAATCACTGCCCTCTTCAGAATATATGCTCTGTGAAAAAGAGCAGGGTTTCTCTTTGGTGTATATAGACCTTTATGATGCCAAGTGTTTGGATCATCTCAGTTATAACCTGAACATCGTGGTTTGTCAAGGCCTAGGCCAAGGCTGGGATGTTGTACATGACATCAAACTCTACCCTCTGTCTCCAGCAAGTGAGGTGATGTTCACTACTCTGTTGTGCAATGAGCCGTCAGTGCACTTACACTGACACTTGTTCAGACTGCCTACATCTACCACAGGCCTGCTGATACTGCCAGGGTGCAGGGGCACCACAGGACACGGCACACATTTGGTAGATGCAGGACTCGCCTCCCAACTGCTTCTCATTAGCGCCTTCTCCTCCAGACCTCGCTCCTGCGAAGGCACCAGGAACAACACTGCACACTGCTCCTGGTCCTGTCCCTAGGATCCTTCCACATAAGTTGCTTTTCCATGTTTGATTCCTCTCCCATGCATCAGTGGCTCACCCTATATCTGCTAAAATCCTTTATCAACCCCATAATGAGCTAGGCACTTCTAAATTCTAAACATTAAACCAGAACTTGTCCCTAAACAGATTAACATAAAATGTGCAAATTTAAATCAACTTAGAGTGTCAATGACTGACTCTCTCCCAAGCTTCAGTTCCATAACACTTACCTTGCGGTAACACCATTTATTTAAACTAGACTCTCCCCACTGCCAATAAATTTTCTATGGGCGAGAGCGTAGGTCATCCAGGTATGACAAATGTAACAAGTTAGAGGGGGCTGAAGGTCCGCAGTTGGCTGACAATAACTGGAATGAAATTTAGGTGTCATGAATTGCATTTGTATTCATGAATGAACTATGCTCACATGCCTATAACAACATGGTCTGGCAGCCCTTTTAGTACCCTTAATTTTCCTTTGGCAAGGTTTAGATTCAGTGACTGTAATACCCAAGACAAAATACAGTTGTTTTTAATGACAAATCACCTGACCAAACCTCTGCTTTAGCCATCTGTGCGTATTTCACTTAATCCCACTTCCAGAATTAAACTACTTAGAGACACTAGAAGCTATAGGAGGGTGCATCAAAAAGCAGTAGAACTCACACCACAAAGAAGGAGAGAGAAGAAGCATCTTTAGCTCTTTGGCAAGTGTTTAGAGTTTGAAAAGTACTAATGCTGAAGCTTATAGCAGAGAAAAGTTCTGCATTCTTCTTGGGCTCCAGGCCAAAGCAATCACATGTATTTAGTGTGAAAGTACTCAATTTACCATTTTAAGTTCTAGTCCCATCTTAATTCAAAACCACTTATGAGAAAATAAATTTTCTCAGTGAAGATGTAAAAATCATAATATCCCACTTGGAAAGTATAATAGGCGTTAAAAGAAATATTCACTAAATATTTTGATGGGTTAACCCCATTGGTGCACCTCCGCCTTTCCAATTATGAAGATGTTAACATGAAATTTACTCTTGAAGACTCTTGAAGACCTACACAAGAGAGTTGTGTAAGTTGAAATGGTGGGGACAGTGTTAACTTACAGCAAATATCAGTTCATTCAGTGGTAAAGTGAGGCAACTTGAAGTGAACTGTTTGGAAAGTCCTATTAGTCACACAACTATACCAACAAGCAGTTAATACCATAATTTTTGAGGAATTGAAGAATTTCTTTAAAAATCATTCCTACTAGCCAAGTCTGTAGTTTTTTGAATTCCAGTTTTCACCAAAACTTACCTATATACCTGAATGTATATGGCTCACTTGCCTGTAAGCTTGACTACCTTTCCCAGCTGTAACAGCTGGCCTTGTCTCTCTCCCTCCCTTCTAGAAGTCAGTGTGGAACGATATCATCAGATCCTTATGGCTGCAGCACTTCTCATCTTTAGCCAACTAAGCAGTGTTTAAGTATTTTATTACAGTCGGAATGCCCTATTGATCTAGGGTATGTTTAGTGTGTAGAGAGTGGATAGGTCCCTGAGGGCTTCTGCCTGCACTCACCCTTGCTCTGGAAGGTCCCAGTAGCACTGTGCAGAAACCTCTGCTTGCTCTGGGTCTCAACAGCGTCGAGCTGGGGCTTTTTGGCAGCACACACAAGCCACTACCCCCTGCTCACGCACAACTTGTTCAGTGTTCTCAGCCCCTTGGGAAACACAGACATGTTTGATAGCACGCACTGATTGGTGTGGCACCTCAGCAGGACTCCACAGAGCTGGGCTACTGCTCTGTGGTCATGTGCCCACATGTGAGGTCATGTGTTGCCTACACATCTATTCCGTATTCATATGCTAAAACAAGATATCATTCTATTACAGCTCAGAGTTGGTATTCATGAAAGAGTAAGAACAGACATCCTTATAAGTGAATTTTAGCCTCGTTCTTCTAAAACCTGCTCCTCAGGCCTTCAATCCATACTTGCTCAGTTGCTTTCCTCACAACCCAGTACATTGTGATTTTGTGGTGATTTTCCTTTGCACAGCTAAAAAACCCCTCACAGACCATTTTCCATGTGTAAAAAGAACACAGATACAGTTTTTCCACTGTTAATGTAAACACTATGCTTTTGTGAATTCAGCCTCAGAGTATTTTGATAGCCAGATAAATAAGGGCTTTCACTACAGTCTCTTATTCCCAGGTGGGTGGTATTTTCTGTAGTGTTATTACCACCTGTATAAATAGCAGCACTACTGCTGGTGTAATTTGGATTGCTGCGGATATATACACTCAAAGAGCAATTAGATAGTTCTAGTTGTTCACCTATAAAATGATAACTGCAGTCACCTGGCATTTGGTAAATATATTCAGCAACCTCAGTGCTCCAGAACATCCCCCTAATTTGCCACAAATAAAGAACACTGTATAAAGCCTGGCATCCCTTGTGAAGCATCCTGTAATTGCTAGCAGAAGGGGGAATACAGCACATTCAGACGCCAAGGTACTTCGGCTGCAGATATCCACTTACAATTTTTATTACGTAAGCTTTTAGGCTGGAACAAGAGCACTCCTACAGCATTGTGTTTCTCTGATGAAATTAGGGATTTTCTATGTACCCTAGCAAATATACAGATCCAGAATGAAAATATATGTACAGTGCTGTAGCACTATTTACTCTGAATATCCACCAGGAAATTTAAAATTAGGTTTGGCTTGGTTTGGTTGGTGTCCGTTGTTGCATAATTAAAGGTCTGTACACTTATGTCAATATTTGTAAGAAAAATCACTCAAGAGCAACTAATGTAGTAGTCCATAAACATGAGCACTGTAGACTATAAAGGGAATGTATTCTTAATGTATTCTTACCTAGAGGTATATTCTTAAAAGACCTGTGTGATGTTTCACAAAGGTCCAGATAAAAAAAGAGGTATGTCCTTAAACCTCTAGAGAAGTAACACTGCATCACTAATAAATTGTGATGCAGCATCACAGTAGTCTTTAGCTATTTAATGTCATTAAGGAATGAAATTTTTGATTTTCTACTTTTTTTCCTGTGCATCTCTTAAAGGGCAGCAAAATCTTTCTGTCATAAATACATTAGGAGCAGCTAGGAGCATTTAAAGCAGATAAATTTAAGTTCTTCATTTAGAGTACCCAATCCAGTAATGTTATGGGATGTGTTTACATTATATGTCAACTCTCAACTTCTGTTTCTCCCTCCCCTTTCAAGTTTATTGATTTATCACTGCAGAATACAATAATTTCATCTGAGGACTTGCCTTCCCTGATGGCTCTTTTCTTCACCAACTAGAGTGGAATATGTGGGATGCAATTCTAGTGCGCTGTTGAAAAGAGTAATTTGTTTCTGAGATTTAAAAAATATTGCCTTCTTTGATTGAGCAAAATACATTAATTTTTGAGAGATATATACAGTCAATAAATTCCCCCAAAAGTGACGTTTTAACTGATTACAATCCTACAACCTTGATGCCACTGTGGATATTAATACTTAAAATTAAGAAGCTTGATTGCCATCTCTTCATCATACTTACAAGCTTACTGAACTAATTAAAAATATATTAAAATCAATTCACAGAATTCACAGAATT
>VYZQ01018495.1:0-27648 GCA_013400655.1 Mystacornis crossleyi
AAAAGAAAAGTGGAAAGGAAAAATCAATACAAATCACCTTTTTTTCCCCTCTTTCAGGCCAGGTGTGCTGAGAGTCAGAGATGAAGGCTCAAGTGTGTTGGTTAAAATACTTCAGAATATTAGATCTGGAAAAAGCAAAGACTTATTTAGAGAGTAATTTCACTTGCTACTGAGATTGAATAGGCTTTCAAGTAAGATTTAGCAGATACATGTATGAACATAAACTAGATTCAGATGTGCCATAATGCCATTTTTCAATTGTCAGCCTTGGCACAGGGTATGTATGAATGTTTATATCTTGTCTGGTTATTACATAGTTGAGTAATTTAGCACATTACAGTTTTTACAGAAAACATTGTCGATTTATTTTAAAAGCCCTTTCTTTCCATGACATTATTTTCCAAGTTTTAGGGGCCTAAATATTGAAAGAGGTGGGTAAAAGGGTTAATCAGGGAGTGAAATGGAGTATGGACTGAAAGGAAGGTGGCAGGGTGGTTGAGGTGGTCAAGGGGTGGGAGGTGGAGGAAGGTTTTGGTACAGATGCGGGAGCCTTGACAGCTCGTGCAGGATCGGTCCTGTTGGGGAACCCAGAGGGGCAATGCCTACGCTCTGAAGTGTAAATGGATAGGCAGGAGATGGCAGAGGCTGTTTCTGCCCTCCGTGGGGTTTGCCTTAGCATACTTAATAGTGGCTTATGCCTGCCAGCATCTTTACTGGGCGCTGTGCCTGCACTCAGCTGCTGTGCCTTCTGCCTCCTGCTTCTTCTTGCTGCTCATCCACAGTCAGTGTCACCCGGCTGCTTTGTGGAAAGGAGAAAATCGGAGCATGCTGGCGAAATTTTCTGGAGCAGCCGCTCATTGGCACGTAGAAGGGGAAAATGCAGCACTTTCAGTGCAATAAATACGTTGGCTCTGTGGAAGGCCTGGTGGGTGTCATGGAAAATTGGCAGGTTTTCTGCTCTCGAAACTTTCTGCTCAGCGTTGCTGTAGTCAAGAGGGAATTTTGAGGCGTTAGCTCTTGTGTCAGATCATTGCACATAAACTCAGGCTGCCGCTGAATGTGCGCATTCCTGGGAGAGCACATCCATTTGAAAAGCCAAATTTTTCTTATCTTTGCCTTGACCTTTTTTTTCTTTAATCTTTTTTCTAATGCCTGTACAATTTATCTTTCTTAAAATGTTTCTTTCAATAAATGAGATAAACTTGCTCTGTTCAAAAAGAACCAGAAAGTTTTGCTTGCTTGGTGCCAGCCTGAGTGCTGGGGAGGGCCCAAAGCCAAACGAGCATTTCAGTTCGAGTAGGATTTGGACAAAACAAAGTAACTAATTATTCTTTGCAGCCTTCTCTCTAGCTTTGTGCCAGTTTGGACTCTGGCTCTGAGTGCAGCAGGGCTTGGTGCAGCGCTGGGACAGCTTTCAGCGTGCTGGTTGAATGCACACAGGCAGCTGCAGCACGGAGAGCCAGGTCTGCTCTGTGAAAACCTGGGAAAACCAAGCGTCTGCTTTTCAGCAACCATGTGTATGCTACTGCAAAGGACTCCCAAGTGGTTTTATCCCTGGAGTGTGAAAACTGATGGCCATGGCTATTGGCTGCAGGAAGGAATTTTTACCCACCCTGGCAGCGCAAGCCTGGTGCTGCCAGAGTTGAGTTACTTTTCAGCGCTGTTGTAAGCACAATGGACTTCTTCCTAGCTTTCTCCAGACTTTTCCAATTACTCTGGAGCTTGCAGTGCCCCAAAAGAAGTGAGGTTTTGTTTACCAACCTTAGCATAACTAAGGATCTCCACCAAGATGATGCTGTCCCTCCTCTTGGGCCAGTAGGAGTGAGGTGTGACTGACAGTCCCTTGACCAGGGATTTTAAGAGCCAAGGTGTGACTGACAGTCCCTTGACCAGGGATTTTAAGAGCCAGAGTGAGTGGGACTGGGTAGTGGTGCAAGGAGAGACCTGGAGGTGAAGTCACATCAGAGTCACTACAGACCAGAGACAGAAACACATCATCTGTTTTTCCTTCACGCTGCCCTTTACTTGTTTATTTGCTTAAACAGAGGTTCAAGTTTCTCAGAGGTAGTTAAAGGGTGATGCTGCTTTAAAAACAGCCTGTCACAATCACAGGGTAGTGCCTGAAGTAACTAAAGTGGCTTGATGTGCCGTTCTCCTTGGTAAGAGAGGTAGGTGTCAGGTAGTCTAGCTCTGTTTTATTGGGAAATCATTAGGGCCTTCAGCAGGCACAACTGGGGTCTGAAATGGATGATTTAAACAAGCGAAGAGCTGTGTTTTCCTCACATCAGTTGCAACCAACCAGCTTATCTTATACAATCAGTGGCAGAAACTACTGGTCTGAGCACCAATTGCTAATACTCACTGCTTTTGCGAGGGTCCTTAAGCAGGTTTAGATGTATATAAAGGTTGTCAGGAAGGATGGGAGAAGGAAGGAGATGTCACTGTACCCAGACAGGACTGTTCTTGTGCAGTTTATTTTTTTGCAAAAACCTTTCACCCTGGAGGTTTGATGACTGTCATGACCACTGTTAACAGCATCTCTCAGGGCAGGTGATGGTGATGTCACCTACATCTTGTGGCTTCAGTGAACCACACGGTCCTAAGCTGTTCAGCCACCATGACGAGCTACGTGTGTTGTCACCCAACCAGTGTTCCCAGCCACTCGTGACCTCTATCTCCCTCTTCTCTCTTCCAGGTACCTGCGTGAAGTGCAGCAAGGGCGTGTATGGAGCAAACCAGGCTTGCCAGGCCATGGGCAACCTCTACCATGACAGCTGCTTCACCTGTGGAGCCTGCAGTGAGTATCGCTGGCCTGGTCTGATGCTGGTGCCAGGCCCTGCAGCAAACTCTTTGGGCTTAACATTTTTCTGGTGTAAAGGGGGGAAAAAAGAAAGCGGTTGTTTAACTATGTGCCAGCTGGAGTCTGCTGCGGCTGTATGACTTGGTGGTGGTGGTGGTGCTTGCTGTTTGTTTTTGAATGGATTGTTGCAAGGCATGTAGAAAAGATATTTTGGATTGTGCCAGGCCTCTGCCTTCGGGTATGGGGGATGGTTGTTTTCATTCCTCTGCCTCTCAGTTATAGCCGCATTTTCTTACTTACAAGAGTATTTTTTCAAAGTAGCAGTGAATATGCGTTAGCTGGCATGTTTTTTGTCTCAGCAGGCTTTACTTTTCAGATGGAACTGCTGCATGCTAAATCCAATGACAGTGTTTCTGCTGCAAGCGTTATCTTTTACTTGCTAAAATCGTTTTGTCCCTCTGAAAGACCTCCAGTCAAAGCATCTAAGTGCATGAATGACCCAGGTTACACATCTTGCTCGCTCTTTCTCCAGAGAAATGCAGCCGTGCCCCGAGATGAGGGGCTTGTCTCTGCCAGCTTGGTTTATGGTTTTTGCAGGGAGGGAACTGGTTACTGTGCAGAGGTATCAGGCTGGGAGCAGCAATGATGAGCCTTGTGAAATCTACCCAAGAAGCAGAGTAAATAGTTCAGCTGGCCCTGCTGAGCTCCCTGTGGGTCACTTGTCGGACCCACATCTGGAGCTTGCTGGGGTGTACAGCAATGTATGGATCCTCCTAAGCAGCTTTTCGAGGAGGTCTGTGATGAAGCTGGAGTGAACAGGCCACTTGATTTTAAATCATGGCTGTATTTGTAAGACTGTGGTTTTTCTATTTTGTTATGTTTAACTCCAGCACCAGTAGCGTATTTTTAGAAGTGTAGCTGTATATGTGGTGGCAGAAAAAATAATAATCTTCTGCTGCTTTAGTATGTATGACTTTGGTTTTCCCAGATGAGGCTTAGGGTTTTTCCTTCTGTGTTGTATTTAGAGTTGTAAACTCATCAGGACTGCATGTGTTTTATTTGGAGTTGTAAAGCCTGAATAAATATAGAAAGATGTGTATGCTTTTTAATAATAGCTGAGCCTTGAACTATGCCCATTTCCCAGTTGTCCTACACCAGCTGCCCTGCCTCACCTATGTTTTTAGTAGAGCACTTCACCATCATGTGACTAAAAATGGGAAAACTGAAAAGAGAAAGTGGTTTTTGCACATAGTGGCAGTTTCCTAGAGGCTCAGAAGTCAGCAGCTTACTCTTCTGTCCTCTCTTACAAATTAATTTGAAATTAATTAATCTTCTCCCATGGAGAGATTCCTGGCTGCAACCAGGGCTTTGCTTCAGTTACCTCTCACCCTCTAAGGCCGGGCAGTCTCTGAACTGCCCTTGTACCCGAAGCTCCTGTTAAAAATAATCCAGCAGCAGGTTTGAGCTGTCTTAAATTTCTAAAATTACTATCATGCAACTGGTGCTTTAGAAAGAAACACTTTTGATCCTCCTTTTAAAATGAATTTCACAAACTTTATTTGGAGACCAGCGCTAGAACAGTACTTGTGGTTGTAGAGATACCCGTGGTTACATCTGTTTGTTTGTGTTTGGTTAAAAATTAGCTTAATCCCATTTCTAGTGAAGTGGGTTGGTGAGGGTTGAAAGAATAGTTATTTGCTTCTTATTCTTAAAGTTAACCCTTTCCAAACTTTTCCAGTGCAAGATGAAAAGGTGAGACTTAAAAAGGTGGGAAGCAGCCAAGTTTAGCAAAGTGAAGCCCATTTTCGCTCTTACCCAGGCTGTAACTGAGAAATGTGCTGAGTAGATGTGCTGGGGCAAAGGGTTTCAAACTGAAAGTAAAATTAAAAAATAAGAATAGTGAAAATGATGGGGAAGGGGGAAAAGAAAGGGGTGTAGGAGCAATAAGGATATTTCCCTCAGTAGGAAATATTGTATTCCAATACAAGATAAAAAAAGAAAATGCACGTAAGTGAGACCCTAAATCAGGTTGTTACATTTAGGAGAATAGTCATGAAAGCTCAAGTCCTTCCCGTTGTGGCAGTGGCCATACTAAAACGGAAACTGGAGGCAGTGGCAGCCGGCAGGATGGCATGGATGGATGGAGGGGAAGGTGTGTGGTGGCATGAGATTCCCAGCACGCCAAAAAGAGTGGTGCCAGAGGGAAGCCCACACAATAGTGCTGTTTTCCCTCACGTGCACAGACCTCTATGAGCAGCAAGGTTTGCAAGAAACCTTTCAGTGCAGGGGTGGTTTCCTGCACCGCCCCTGCGGCCTGCAGGGCCTTCGTGCACCGGTCGCTTGCTCCGGGGCTTTGCGGCCTGGCCTGTGCCGGGCTGAATTTCTGATTTATCAAACCTCTGCACCGCAGCTGCCTGCCTGATGCTGCCGGGGGAGGTACACGCCCTCCTGCCCTGCACTCAGGGAGGAAACCGACTCAGGGGAATCCCCCCTTTTACAGTCATTTCCCAGCCCCACAGACCATCAGCTGCTGTGGGGATAAAGGGCACGCACTCTGTCGTTCACCCAGAGAGGACACATGTCCCTCTGCAGGCTTTTTGTCACCCGTGTCACTGCAGTATATGTGATGAGACCATTTTATCTGCCCGAAAAATAAATATTTATTTGGATGGTGTTTTCTGTCTAGCTGCAAAGCACATCTTGAGCAGCCTATGTGGAAACCCTGGTTTCTAGTTGAAAAGTAGTGCTTTTAAGGTCAAGTGGAGTCCATCTTGGACACCATCCAGTACAAACTTGACTTTGGAAAAGTCAAGGTTGCTCATGATTTCAATCCTAAAATTTCTGCTCTGGCGGAACACTGAATATCCCCCGCTCCAATAAATAAAATATACAAAATTACCTATTAAGGTAAAGCATATTGTTCCTCCAGATATTTATAACCACTGTCCTGCTGTTTTCATTTTAGTAAGGACTTCTAATTTTGCTCCTAGCTGGATTTGTGTCCAAATGTGCACTGGTTTCCCCAACAGAGAGAATCAGGAGTGTCTAAGAAGCAAGGGGTTATGTGGGGGGTAATACCTCATAGTGCCAACTTTCCTTTGCCCTCTGCTTCCCAGTACACGCATATTCAGAGATAAATGATAGAGCAGTTTTTTTGAACAGGGCTGTGCATACGCTTCAGGGTTCAGCTGGCAGGAAAAAAATGTACTGTTATCTGAGCCAATGGCATGTAATGCAGAAAATTTGGCTTAGAGGTCAAAACAACAGATTTAGAATTATTACTTTGGCATAAATGTCTCATTTATCTTCTTGTTTGTTACAGGGCAGAGGCACAAACAAGGCAGCCTTTTGCAGAGAGGGAGAGGAAAAAACTTCAGGCTCTTTCTGGAAGATTAGTAGTAAATGATATTTGCTTTACAGGAGGGCCACGAAAGTAGGTTAAAAAAAAAAAAAAGGCCTCCAAACGCCTTCAGCTATTTCCTGCATGCTCAAGGTGTCTGTTTCCGCCTTGGGGTTTGGGGTATTTTTTGCAGCTTATTGGACAAACAGTTGTAGCTATCAAGTGGTTTGTTACACATTAACTGTTTAAATTAAATTACTCTTTTATACCTCCTCAGAATACGAAAGATACATGTGTCTCCAGATGTTGATATTGACTATTTAGGTAGTAAGGAGACCTTTTAAATTATATACATTTACCTAGACAGTATCACTCTAACCTGCTGTATTAGTTGTAGTGTTTCAGTGTGTTCTCCAGGATTCAGCCAGGCTTATATCCAAATGCCACAGGCTGCCTGGAAAACAGACCTTTTTAGCTCTGCTAGCAGTGTAATTTAGAGCATAAGGGTCTTGCACTTGAGCCACTTGGTCCTCAGAGGAAATCTGAAAGCTAAGAAAGTGCAAGGGAAGTGTTAGAGATGGCTGTGAAGGAAATCAGTAGGCGAGGAAGGAAGTCAGAAAGAATTGAAAGAGGATTTGATGTTGAACTACAACACAAGGGCCGAAGTGAGGACCAGATTTTAGCTCCTTACTGCAAAGAGTTGGAAACCTTGCATGTTTGCTAGATTACAGAATTCAATCTTTGATATGTTGACATCACTGCATTACTTTATTTTTCTTTTCTATTTTTGCAAGCTCAGATTAATATTGATGTCAGTGTAGGGGTTAACAGGCTGCGGTTCCAGTGACTTTGAAATCACATGAGCTGGCCTCTTCTTGCCACCCTCTGGGTACATATATTTTTTATTTAGTATTTCACAACATAGTTGTGTTTAGAGGTATCAAGGGTCATTTACTAAACTAGGTAGCTAAGATATCAAAGCAGTATCTTCTGCAAGCATAGTTCTCTTCTTGGGCTGATTAATCTTGCTGCAGTGATTATAAAGCATGGCTACTTAGAGCAATGCAGCCCTTGGTGTCTTTGGGCTCATTATGTTGAATAAACATGTCCTGTATTGGTATGTAACTCCTAGAACAAGAATGCCATGGTTTTTATTGGCACCGTTAAATAACTTTACAAGCCGAAGTCACCTTTTTCTGCACACGTGACTTAATCCCAGACAGCAGGATAGCCAACCTTGCCAAGTGAATTTCCCCGTGGCCACATGTATGTGTATGGTTATCTTCAGATGCAGAAACTGCCATCTCTTCTAGTGGAGGCAGAACTTACTGCCTATAATTGGATAAAAACCCACCACACCAATCAACTCGCTTGAGAAATGTGTAGATCTTCAGAGTGGAGAGTGCAAAGCACTGCCAGTAATCCATCCTCAGCATCCCTTCAGTAAAATTATCATGCCAGAGTCTGCATAGTAAACAATATAATTTTTTTGGCAAAAGTCATGTCAGAAAAGATTCAGCTCGCCTGGATTTACAGTTTAGGGGACAGGCTATTCATCAGTACATTTTTCTGCTTCAGTCTAAATTGCTGTTATGTTCTTGCTGACTTTTTGTCTTCAATCTCAACTCACTTGTGAAAAATCCTGTTGTTTGTCACAAGAAGTGCTTGCTACAGATGAGAAAAGCCAGGGCAGCTTTCACAGTAAGGTGACGGTACTTGTTCCTCTCCTGGCCAGATTTCTGGGCAGTAGTGATATGGGGCCTAAGCTGAAGGGGCTTTGGCATGGATCAGGTGTCCTCAGTAGATATCCTTGATGGAAAGGTGCAGATGTTCAGCTCACACAAGGGAATGCAGTCAGGGATTTATCAGTGTAATAGTGGTTTCAGTCAATTGCATGTGTTTTAGTGCTGGCTGAAAGTCTGAAATCTTTAGGACAACGTGAGGAGAAAAAAAAAGATTGAAATCTTTAGTGGAATAAATTTCCAGTATTTCTGGTCTTTTTATTTTATAATGTCATCTTCAAAGTACTGTTTTCTCTTAAGAACAGGTATAGGATTAATTTGTGCTGTACAGATTTTAGTGGGTTTCTTATAATGTTTTAATGATACCTGTGAGTACTTTTCTGAGTAGTGTCTCAGTAAGCACTGAGGCCCCTTTCATAACCAGAGAAATTTAAAAATTACTCTCTTATGTCATTTCAGTGCACCGGTACATTCACTGAGGTCACAGAGATTGCCTCCCCCTCCTTCCTCCTCTGAGGCTTTGTGTGTTTCGATGAGTCACTGGGTGACAGGGTGGGAGGCCAGCTCTTGACAGCCACCTGGTTTTGGTGCATTTTGGGGAACAGGGCAGCAGTCCGCAGAGTGATGCAGAGCAGCTGAGCACTGGGATGAAAGCCAGTTACTGAGCAGGGACTATCTGGATCAAAAGCACTGCTTTGTCTCAGAGTGACTGCATTTTACCTCTGAATTTTGACACTTCTAGGGGTTTTCCCTAAAAAGAAGAACTCTTGAATATCTTCTTGCAGTGGTTTGCCATCAGCAAAGGAGAGGTGTTGCCCAGTTGTGTGATGTGCTGTGGTTTTGCAACGTTTCCCTCTGGGGATTCATTTCTGCCCTCACCTGTGGTGCCCTTAGAGGCAGCTGACCTTTCTTGCTGACCTTTCTTCCATGTACCAGAGCATGTTTTTGGCTTTCAGGCAGCAGATAGTTTCCTCAGAGTTTTGAGCATTTTTTGCTTGGGTTTGTTTGTTTTTTTTTCCCACTGCCTCAAATGTATGGTGAGAGCACAGAGGGTATGTTTTGCAATCTTACCATACACCTGGTGGAGTTGAGAGAGACTGAGCATCTTATATGATAATGGAGTTACTATGTCCTAGCACAGTTTCTTCTCAGAGATATCCTATCCTTCTGCCCATGGTTTCAGCAAGACTTTGGTCTGTCCTGGGATGTGTGCCATTTACCTTTGGAGGATGTACAGGCATTGAAGTGACTCTTTCATGCAGGCCCAGTTCTAGAGCAGATTGGAAATACTGACACTTCTGTGTCAGCCTTGGTGCTGCATCCAGCTTTAACAGTGGCCAACAGAAATGGGACAGATGGCAGAAATCAAGCAGAACTCTCTGCTGCCTGACCTAGTCTGCTGCACATGGTAGGGCACCATACTGCCTGTCAGCAGAATGTCCACGGAGGGCTCCCAAAACACACGTGCTGGCTGGGGACACGGGGCCTCATGTGCTGTGGGCAACAGGGACTTCTGAATGGTTGGGAGGAGCCAAGGTCTTCGGGCTCTGTCTGTACCCATTTTAGTGCCTGAAGGGTGTGCATGAATCAGAGTAGGTTCTTTAATCCAAATCTTCTCGCAGATTTCCACGGGGAGAATGGAAACTGGGTGAAGGACTGCAGCTTGAGCCAGAGCCACCCAGGACTGAGTAGAGCTTCCTCTGACCCTTAGCAGCCAGGCTGATGGTGTTTCTAAACTGCTGTCCCACTTGTCAGAAGGTTGCATCCAATGAACCCAGAAAATAAAACCCTTTTGAATTTAACCTGCCAGCAGTAATCACATATCCAAATTTATTTCACAGCTGTGGTACTTGAAAAAGCACTGATTTTTGTAATGGCAGAGGCCCAGGGCTGTCAGCGTGGAAGGGACCCAGGAGTAGCTGCCAGTCTGCAGTGATTTTTGCCCATCTGCTGTGCAGATACCACAGGGAGTTTCATGGTGCTTAGAGAAGTGAGAAGTGAAGTCCGCACACTGCCTCTCCAGCAATGCAGCAGTCCTGGTCGTGCATCCCCATAGAGCCCTGGGATCCAGACGTGGCCCTGTTCCATTGTATGCATCACGAGCTATCTCTTGTCTTTGAAGGAGGATTTGTGAGCCCCATTGTCCTTTTAATAAATAACGGAAAAGCAACTTCAAAAGAGAAAGTTGAGTCCAGCTCCCCAGCAAGCAAATGATGCATCTCCCAGGATCCTCCTTGCCAGGGACATTGCAAGTCCCTCGTAAAACTCTCTCTGCATGAACTTCAAAAGGAGAGAGACATCATTTGAGAAAAGAGTGGACAAAAGCACTGGCATCCTGGGAGTGCAACATGATGGTATGCCTATTATCAGCTGCCAAGCAAAGTGTGTTTATTGCAGCACAAAGGCACTAGTGACTAAGCTTGAAATATTTTGAAACTGGTGCTAAAAAGACTTTGAGGTCATCCTGAAGGTCCCACAGCTAAACAGATTAGACAGACGTGTGGGCGATGAGCAGTACATAAAAGCTCGGGGCTCAAACTTCCTGTCAGAGAGATGAACAAGGTACCTTGTAACAACAAGTGAAGACAGTAAGGTTGAAATGTCAAAGAATTTTAATTGTCTGAATCTTTTCAGGTGTGAGATTAGCTAAATTCAGGGTGAAGTGAAAGTGAAAAACAGTCAGCACCCAGCAGCATAAGACTAGTAGAACAATTGATCCTGAAAGCAGCAAGCCACGTATTAAATATTCCTGGGTTTATCAAAGGATATTTCATCATGATGCATATTGAAAGCAGGCAGTTATCCACATGTGATTCCTTATATGCCTTTTAACTTCTCAATCCTTCCTTTTGGTGATAATAAAACAGCATCTTCATGCTCCAGTGAAACTCGTGCCAGCCTCTGCGGGCACAGTGAGAAGTATTGCTTTTGAGAGGGACTGGTTTAGTTTAAGGCACTATTCCATGGCAGAGAGCTCAGTGCAGGGACAGAAGCCAGTGCCACTCTGCTCTGCACTGTGGGGCAGTCCAGTGCTGTTTCTTTTACTGGTGTGGCTGCAGCAAGAGCGTGCATTTCCCAACTCCGCTGGGACAGTCCCCAGCACAGTCTGGGGAAGTGAACTTTTCCTGCATCTTGCCTTCCCAATTGTATGACAAGAAAGTGCTTCCTCATCTCAAAGAGACACTGGGAGAAGTCCATCCCAGAAGTGGGCAGAGAGAAGCTGAGAGCAGCAGAGGAAGAAATGGGCTGTGTTTGCATGAATCACTCCCACCGTGGCTGCAGGAGCACCCAGTTACTTGTGGTTTTTGCTAATTTCCTTTTACGTTTCTGCCAGTAGCTTAAAGAGAGTCATGGAGAACTAAACGTAGTTAAAATGCTCACCTCTTCCCTAACAAAAGTAATTAAATCATCTCTATTCTGCCTCGAAGTGCTCTTGGTGTCAGCAGCTCTTCTTCAGGGACTCGTGTAATGCCAACAGCCAAATTACAAATCCTTTGTAAAGGGGTTTATCCCTCTGCTGAATGAGCATGCAGCAGGAGCCCAGACATAGCACGCTGGCTGTGGCACCTTCCCTGAGGGTCTGTTGCCATCAATCTTAACCTGCTAATGTCATGGTGTTAAAAATACACTGGGTGCAGAATGGCTGGTAAATGCTTTTTTTGTCACCATGGAAGAATGACATTGTGGCAGCAATCCAAACCTCATCCCTTCTGCCGGAATGGCTGCTGCTCATGCACCAGGCCAGGGCCTTCATCCAAAGAAGCATTTCCTCGTTGCATGGTCTCATGTGTATGTTTTTCCTCGCCACTCTCAGCTTGTCTTTAAGGAGACACATTGCATGCAGTTGGAAAGTCACTTGGGCACCTGCCCGTTGCACTGAACTGGAGCCCTCGCTGCCACGTAATTTAAAACCAAAGTTAAATGGTTTTGTTTGTTTTTCATTTTTAGGAGTGCCAAATCCCAGTGTTGTATTTCAATCAGAGGGAGATTTTCAAGAGTACTTCTTGCAGCATTAGGCTTGCTGTTAACTTGCTTAGGACCACCCTTGGCAAAGGTGCTGCATATCTCAGGTATTCCCATGCCTCTCCTGTCCCCCCTCAGAAACTGTGACTCTAGAGCTGTTGGTGAGCATGCCAGGCTTACCTGTGGAGAGGCAGACACACAGGTGGGGTTATCATGGAAATACACACCCTGGGTTATGAGCCACAAAGATTGCATGTGGTGGAGTTATCATGCAAATACACACCCTGGGTTATGAGCCTCAAAGATTACATGTCCCAGATTAGATACTTTCTATTTTGAACTCTGAGTCCTGTTTTGGTTTCAGCAAAATCAGAAAAATCAGAGTGGGATGCTTTCAGGTTTGTCAGGTTTTCTTCCATGTCTTATCCAGTGTCTGAATTGTTGCAAGGATGGGCTGGTGCCCTGGGTCAGCTCTGACCTCCAGGTTACGTGGTTGGCCCTAGCAGGGATTAGAAGAGAATGGGGGACAGTGAGTGTGATGGGGCCGTGTGCTTTTGGCTCCTGCACTGGTCCAGTAAACACAGAGCTGAGCAATGCCCACAGTTTAACCACAAAGCTCCTGCACGTTCAAACCGGGGCTCGTTCCTTGAGAAAGCACACTGCCCTGTCCTCCACCTGCCCTGCTGCCTGAGACCCGGGCAGGGCACTAAGGGCTGATGGTGAAATGCTGGTCTGGCTCAATTCACTGGCAAAACTTTGGAGCTTCCCTGGCACATCTCCATTTCACAAGGTGCTCCACTGGGACAGTTCCCAGTGCAGCCTGGGGAAGTGATCTTTTCCTGCATCTTGCCTTCTTAATTGTATGATGAGAAAGTGCTTCCTCACCTCAAAGAGACACTGGGAGAAGCCCATCCTAGAAACATGCAGGGAGAAACTGAGAGCAGCAGAGGAAGAAATGGGCAGCAGTTGTTGTTTCCCAGCCTGAGGGTGCCCTCTGGCGTAAGCAGGAGGCTGTAAAGATTGTAGTTTCTTCAAGTGGATTTACTTGGCTTTCTCCTTTTCCTATAAAGCATTGCAGCCAGCATGGCTCTTTGCTGAAGGCTGCCGGGTAGGTGCATACCATAAAGTGACCCCCAGACCAGTCCCGTGTATTTTTCACATTTATACACCCAGCAGCTGACAATCACTTTTTTAATGATACTGGCCACATTCAGGATGTCAAGCAGGAGGCTTCTGAGTCCCAGTGTCTCAGACCCAATTTCCTTCCAGCAGAGCCTGGTAGGTGTCCAAAACCAGCCTGCGGCATGTCCTGCTCCAGATGTGCCCAGGCAGTGCTGCTCCCCCTGCCCTGGGCACTGTCTCTTGGCACACACTTGGGGCTCCAGTGCAGAACCATTCCAGTGCCAGGCTTGCATTTCAAACTCTGGGCTCGGTAAGGAAACCAGGCTGCAAAGCGGTAGGAGCAGCTTTTTATAAACAAACAAAACCTAGCCTTTTTTTCTTGGGGGAAGGCAGGGTGTTTAGGAGTGGTGGCAGCATGAGCAAACATTGCCATGATTACATGGAACTGAAAACAGACAGTGAATGAGAGGCATAAACACAAAAGCTGCAGTAAATATAAATCTTCTCCATATGTAGAGTCCTTTCTTGGAAAAACCTTGTCATCTTGTCTCGATTACAACATTTGGATTTTATAAAAAATTTTTTTTAATAGTTTCAAAGCTTTTTGTTGGCAGCTACAGTAACAAATACGCTGGTAGGCAGCAGAGAAGCCTCTTGAGTGCTCTGGTGGGGCAGAGTGGGTGCTCGGGTATTGCAGTTCCTTGTCTGGCAGCTGCTGCTCATAGCAAAACAGCAAGGTCGTGACATTTTGAGGAATTAAGTCAAGTGTGGGTCACTCTCTGTATGCCCTTTCTTCTTTCTTCCTTGCTCATTTCCTGGGGTGTTGTCCAGCATGAGTCAGCATATCCTCACTCACTCATCCCAGAGTTACAACATGTGTGGTAATCTGCCAGGAGGTGGTCCAGGCTTGCAAAGCTACCACCTCCTACCCAGAGGTGGGACTTTAGTCCAGATCCACCAACTGGCATTCATCAACAACTGCCAGTGGAAGAGGGTTTGGTGGGCTGGAGTTTGGGAAGACCCATGCTGGGGTCGGATGCTCTTCTCCAGCTGCGTGACAGCTGTCCTTGGATGTCTTCATTGTTGTTTGCTTCTCAGCAGCCAAGTTTTGCTCACATTTTCTCCCTGCTCTCTGCTGATCTTTTCCTTATCTCCGTGTTGTTTTCCCTTAGGTCGAAAGCTGAGAGGAAAAGCCTTTTATTTTGTCAATGGAAAGGTGTTCTGTGAAGAAGACTTCCTGGTAAGCACACAGTTGACTCTTGTAATCAGACATCTCAGGGTTGCCAGCAGACACACAGCCTTTCTGCCTGTCAGCTTTGCCTGTGTTTCACGCACTTCTGGTCCAGCATCCTGCCTGGCCCTTCTGCTCCAACATTTACCCAGGGCCAGCCCCAGACACGGTGACTGCCCACATGTGGTGCTGGAAGTAGTTGAGTGAGAGTCCATGGTTTTGTGGCACAGAGCCCCTAGCTGAAGCCATAATGTGTTGTGATGTCTCCTTCAAAGCACTGTCTCCATGGCCATACTGTGGAGGCAGGAGTGAGATGAACAGCTACAGAAGAATGAATGGGTGAATTTCCCTTTTCACGTAATGGATATCTTAATGGATATTTTTCTGTTGCCCTCAATGGATTTTGTGTGAGTGTACCTAAGCATGAAGCAACCCCACAGCCCTCTCCTTGGCTGGTGCAGATAAAAAGCCATATACCCTTCTTCCCCTGAGTCCTGGTAGATTAAGCCTTCCTTGAGACCTGAAAAGGTCATTATTGCCTACTTATGGGCGAAGCCTAGTGATTTCTGTCAGAGAGAGGAAAGTTCATCTTCTTTGTTCTCGTCAATATGTTACACACAGGCTGAAAATAAAAAGATTGATTAAATGCACCTAAAATGCAGGCAGATAATATGCTGTGCCCAAGGTGTATGGTCGTGGACATGACAGACAGGTCCTTACCAATAGATCTCAGCAAAAACAGCAAAAAAGTTGCTCTGGACCAGACTTGACTGCTTTCCTAACAAGAAACTGGGACAATACCACTGACCTCAGGGAAGCTTCAACAGAATTATAACCGTGTAACCAAAAAAAATATTTGGCTTTCCAGACCTATATAAACAGATATTGTGACATGAATATGTGATAAACACAAATAGGTTCCTGCCTTGTAGATTCATGTGGTCAAATAAGCATGTACTAAGTCTTATTAGTAACTGCCTTATTTGCATGTGCATTTATGGTATTTAGTTTTATACTTTAAATTAAAGTTAAATTTTGGACTTGGAAGTTACAGAAACTTGTACTGTTTCTGAAACTGGGCAGCCTGGTGTCTTTATTCATATCATCTGGAAACCCATCCACACCTTTATATAATGAAAATAGCATTGCAAAGTTTAGCTTTTCTGTGTAAGGAGCACAGAAAAAGGACCAATAACAAATATGCAAATAACACTCCACAGTACACTGTTGTTTATGCTTGAGTGGCTTTGTGAAATTTTAAGTGAATTCTTTCTTGTCCTTGCAGTATTCTGGTTTCCAGCAGTCAGCTGACAGGTGTTTCATTTGTGGTCATTTGATAATGGACATGGTAAGTGATAATTGCTTAAGGAGAAAAAATTCCCACAGCTTTTTAGAAGAATGCATCAAAAGCAAAATATATTCATATCCAGTACTGTCTGTTATCATCTGGTAGTTTGCCTAGTGTGAGACTGGTATCAGAAAGAAAACCCACTGAGCCTTTTGTTGATGTTTTTCAAGGAAGTGAAGCTGGCATGCTGCTGTACGTGGTGCAGAGACACTGCTCTGCCTGTTTTCAGTGGGTGTTGAAAAGCAGAGCCTCCAGCTCTTTCATCCCTTTTTGGGCTTCGCTAGACAGCATATTTGTAATCCTGTTGATGCTTCCTGCTCAGCAGTGCCGTGGCTCTGCAGTGCTCCCTTGCTGTGAGGCATCAGTGCAGCTCTCTCAGCCTCTCTTTCCTGCACTCAAGCTCTGGCTTCCCATGTGTCTTCTGGATGAAGTCACTTCCTTGTCATTTTCTGTGGGTACTCATACGCTGGGGAGCAGGTTTGACCCAGAGTGTGTGAAGCAGGATTAGCCTAGAGATCTGTGGAGCAGGATTAGCCTACAGCAGGTACCATCCATTCCAGATGTGCATGGGGTGGGCGATGCTCAGGGGGTCCCAACCAAGCATTCAGTTATAGGATGTTCAGAGGGAGACCGGTATAGCTGGTGGTGTAAGACTACAGCTGAAGCAAAGAAATTAGGAATTTCTGGTTCACAGCATACCTCCCAACATTTTCTAATGCTTGTCATTAATTATCTTTGTTTGCCTGCTTACACTGGAAAGCATTACAATTGGAAAAGCTGTTTCCTACTCAGAAGTCTGATCCTTCTACTGATGGACCATGGTATTCCAGGTAGTGAACTGCAGCTGTCGAGTTCAACACAGTTTCCATAGTCTGTGCTAATTAGAAAGCCAGGCTAGCGAGTACAAAGCCCTTGAATATCTAAGGAATTATGAAAACCTAGCAATAATATTATTTTCAACTCCTCATGGAGAATATAAAAGCATATTTCCTTTGTTCAACTGGTACGTCTTGCCTTGTGAGCTTGATAAGTATTCTCTACTTGTTGACTTCAGAAATTATTTTCTTTCCTTTAAATTCTGTCACTTCTGTCCTTTGTCATGCTAAATACCTTGACTGAGTCTCTAAATTGTTTTCTTACCCATGGTAACAATTAACATCTCTGGAACCAGGTGCTATATATTGATTCCAGCTACCCTTTCCATCCTTGTTAACTGATTTTTCAGATGAGATGGGGGAAAAAAGACACAGCCCTGCTGATGAATATGCAGCATTATTTGGTGTAAAGCTGTATGTTTACTATTTTCACCTTTATTGGCTCTTCATGTGCATTTTTCCTCTTTCTTGCTCTGTTGCAGATCCTGCAGGCTCTAGGGAAATCATATCATCCGGGCTGCTTCCGATGCGTCATCTGCAACGAGTGTCTGGACGGTGTGCCATTCACTGTAGACTCTGAAAATAAAATCTACTGTGTCAGAGATTACCACAAGTAAGGGCAAAATAAACAGCAGAGATGTTCCAAGCAACAAGCCTCTAATTAGCTTTTCAGCTAGTTATGAGTGCAGATTAGCAAAACAGTGACAGGGTTAGAAGTTTGGGGATGGGGCTAGACCCTAGAAATTCCTCCCCTCTCCTCTTATCCAGCTGTTGACTCCTGTATAACTCTGATGAAGTCAAATAACCTCTGGGCTTCAGCTGCCCCTTCTGCAAAGCAGAGAGACTGAGAAATAGTGCTCCTGAAGTGTTCAGTGATGTACAAAATTAGTCTGCTTTAAGGTAACCCTGTGAATGCCTGTGGAAATCAATGTGATTTACTTTTTGAGTAGCTGATGGTCTGAATTGGACTTTTAAAAAATCGCCACTGAACCTGCAAAGCAAAACTTTTACCCAGTTCTAAATTAAACAACTGATAAATCCACTTTTAAAATCACTCCTTATTTAGACAGCAAAATAAAATGGCTGTGGTCTTGGCTGGTAGTTATGATATTAGAGCTGCACACACTTTGTGTGTCCTTCTGGCTTGCTTTGGTGCTTGCTCCATTTTCTGAGCAGGGAGAGTATTAAGTGTTGCTCAGGCAGTCCTTGGAACTCTTCTGTGTTGTGCCAGGATTAGAGTTGTTACAATCCTGTTGCCAAGACTAGTGCCCTTGTATGCCATCGTTATTCTGAAATAATGCATATTTCCTTTCAATTTAATTTAATTAATTATTGTGTTATAAGGCCTTATGAAACAGTACAGTCATGTGGTATTTTCTCAGAAGTTTCCTGCCCTGATACTGTCACTTCTTTCAATGTATTTTTGAGGGGGCAGTCCTGCTCAGTTCCTCCTCATTTTCTTTTCCAAATCTCTCAGCAGCAGCCAAGAATTTTATAGGGAATTTCGTATTTTTTCACTAAGTGAAAAATATAAGGCACTAAGTGTAAAATGTAAGGTCTCTTTTTACCTGATTGAGCAACGTGTGCCAAGCGTTACTTAAAATCAATGCTAAAATGAATTTATGATCTCGGGAAGCAAAGCTTTCCTGTGGGTAAGTTATTTACAGCTGCAGCTTTTCATGTTATCACTGAGAACACACATGCCTCTCTTTTTATGTTGATCCATAACTTGCATTCAATTTCTCATTGCTGTTCCAGAGTTTTAGCTCCAAAATGTGCAGCGTGTGGACTTCCCATTCTGCCCTCCGAGGTGAGAGCCTTTTATTCCATATCCCCTTGGGGGAGGAGTGTCAGGCCTTGCTCTCTTTCACACTTGACCCTGTGTCAAGACGAATGTGCTTGTGGATGGGGAGAGATGGTCGCTTCCTCTGGAGTGCAACCCTTTGATCTAAGCTCATGCACTGTTCTTGAGATGTGACCCTTCTTTTCTTCAATAATGAAGCTTCTTCTTCCTTGGCCAGGCTGCTTTTTTCATCTCCTGCAGGATTATGCTGCTGCTAGTTTTATGTTCAGGAGAATTTTCCTTTATGTCAATAGATGCTGGTGGTACTCATGAATGTAACTCATTTTAATACTCGGAGGAGATGAACCTTGGGCTAAACTAATTTAAAATGCTGGAAAATGATGTGATTTATTGAAATTACTGAGTCATTAATTTGTGATTTCTGATGGACTTTACTTTTAAATAGAGAACATTTTTACATTTCTGGTGTTACATTTTAAAGGATATCTGCAGTCAGTCGATGATAAAGCTTTACTGTAAAAATAACTGCAAGTGGCAGGATTTATTTGTGGCCTCCAACCAGCTGCCCAAATGCATTTCCTCAGCATTCATTCTGTTGCAGGAAGCAATCTACAGAGTGCATGTGTCTGATCCTGCTGTAATCCTTTGTAATTTCTGCTTTGCTCAAATGCGCACAGGGGTCTGATGAGACCATTCGGGTTGTGTCCATGGACAAGGATTACCATGTGGAATGTTATCACTGTGAGGTAGGTCAGCAGCTTTCTCAGGGAGTGGGCGCTTAATAGTCATAGCTGCTATTATTTTTAAGATGGAAATAAATCTCCTGCCTTCCAGCAGCAGTAGATGAGCAATTGAAACCTTGCAGCGTGAGACCCTTTCTGTCAGTGACTGAGAAATTTCCAGATTGAGGACAAAAGTTTTTGCAGCAACATATTTCAACTGTAATTTCCTTTGCTATCCATAAAGTTGTGGGCAACAGGTTAATTATTGCTTTTCAAACTTGGCAGTTTATTCGTTAATGAAGGAGGCATGGTGACTTAGTAAGGTCTATTGCTGCCTTTCAGAAGCCTCAAGCTCTAGATCACATTAGTGTATCTGATTTCCAAGTCAGATTGTTGAAAAATGCTAAGGTGGTGACTGATCCTGTGGGGTGTAAGTTACCTTCACTCTCATAGGACATGAACGTGTCATTGGGGCTGGAGAAAGGATATGGCTGCACAAGAAAAAATTCCATGAGATGCCAGCTCTTAAAAGCCATTTGGTCTCCATGCAGGGCTTCTCAGAAAGCCTCCATCCTTCTGCATTGTGAATTAAAATAAATAGTTGTCTTTTCTCACTGTGCTTATAATGCAGTGAAAAGAGGCCCTGACTCCACAAGCTGATTTCACATCAGTACAGCTGTAATGTGAGGAGGTGAATCCTACCTGACAGTGTAAGGAGACACGAGCATGTTTAAAATACCGAGGGGGCTGCACATTACCACAAGATAAAGGTTATTTGATAAAACTGCTTCAAACAAATTTGTATGAGGCTGCCCATCAAAATGCCTGTGTCAGATGTTTTTCTTCTTGTGGTACATGCTGGACCTATTAGGAAGGAGCTGTTGGCTAGGTGTCTTCTGTCCTTGTCACAAAAGCACTTTCCTGGAAGCCAGACCTCAGTTGACTCTGGAAGATGAACACAAGCTCTAATAATTTGCACGGCCTCTCTTTGCAGGACTGTGGGATGGAACTGAACGACGAAGACGGGCATCGCTGCTACCCGCTGGATGAACATTTGCTTTGTCACTCCTGTCACCTGAAACACATAGAGAATGGCACAACCCCAGCAGCTGCCTACCAGCACCACTACTAGTCAGCGTGGCCAGCGTTGGAAAGCTGGGACAGAAGACTTGTTATATGATCTCCCTCTCCCCACCTTCAGCTGATTTCCTGTGCATGTTTTTTGCCAGTTGGCAATGTTTCTGTAAAAGGATATGAGAGATTTGTGCTGGATTCACAAAGTTTGTATACTTGTGGGTTTCAGCTGCATCAAACCATGTCTTACTTGACCAAGAATGTGGCATGTTACCTAAACTGATCAGTTTACTTTTACATGCCTTTTTCTGCTGCCTGGAGATTCCTCTGGGTTCATTTTGGAAGATTCTTCAGTGAAAGTACGATTTGCTCTTGTGCCTATGAACTCGGATCGTGCCATGCACAATTAAAAAGCCAGAGGCTGGCTTGCCTGCCTGCCTGCCTGCCGGGGACATCCCGTCAGTCTACTGTTTCCTGAAAGCACATTTCATCAGGTTCCCTGAAGGACACCAACCTATTAGTACCAGTTTTTTAGACTCTCTCTCTTTTTATTACTTCTTTAGGAAAAGAAAAGAAAGGGGTCTGTGCAAAATGGCACACTCAAACCTTTCAGTTAATTCCCTGAACTCCAGTATCAAGTCTGGCTGTAAAAGCACCAACTCTCCAAGCACAAACCAGGCAATGCTGTCTGGCAACTGGAGGCCAACATCCCATTTCAAACAGAACAAAAAACTGGAACAAGCTGGGCTAAGCTACTGCAGTGACTTGGGGCCCAGGCTTGTGTGTCAGCATGACAGACAGGGGCCAGTCTGCTGTGTCAGAGTCTGCATAGTGGATCATATTTGGAAAGGAAAGGTCGGGATGCTGAAAGTGTGGACATGGGGGAAATCCATCCGCATTCTTGCTTGCAGAGCTCGCTTTGGAAAAAAGCTCTCCATACACATACAGTTGCCTGAGTTTTCCAGTTTGTCCTCACAGCTCAGCCCTCAGCCTGGCTATTCCTTTTCATGGTGTTTACGCAGCACAAAACCATTTCATAGTGCTGCTTATTTAGAGCTTGGGGAGCGAACTCGAGATTGTTATGAAGGCTTTATTACACAGGGATTTAGAGCCCAGCTCCACAACCTGAACTCATATGAGTATGGCATAAACAGATTTGCTCCCATGAATAATAACAGCTTATCTGAGCAAGGGGTTAGAGAGCTTGGCCCTTACTTTCTGTTCTGCTGAGAAAGCAGGAAGGCAGATTGTTTCTTTTCTTGACCCCCACCCCCACTTTATAGTCAAAGAAATCTGTTCCCCCCATATGTGTCATAGGTATGATAGGTGTGCCTGCAGTGCGTGTGCTGTACCTACCAAAGCTGTGCAGCCCCTCATGGACTGGTACTTTTGTTTAACAAAAAGCTCTTAATTTAAAGCCTCGGATGCAGCTGGAGATCTTAACTACTCTTTCCCTCATTTTGTGTGGAAAATTAGTTAAATCCTCATGTATCTATGCTAAAGATGTAAACTTGGTTCTGACTGGCAAAGAATGGAATGACATTCTTGAAGATCTTTTTAGTGAGGAAACTACAATAAATTAGCTGAGCCATGGCAGTGGGACTCCCAAAATGTGCCCATGCTGAAAAGTCATTACAGTTCAACTAAACCTCTTTTCCAGTAGCGTGGATGTAGCTTGAACTTCTCTCGATGAAGTCAGACAGCAACGTGTACCCACCTGGAGCAGCACAGGTGTCAGGTAGCAGCAAGTTGCCTGTCTCTGCCTGTGCTAATAAATCATCTTGCCATTGCTGAAATATGAAACTGCCCCAGCCTCAGGAGCCTGGTGGGCTGGGCATGGAGTTTCATGGTGCCAGCTGACCATCCAATCCTCTGCCCCATTCAAGTGGCTCCCCCTGTTTCTGCTTCTCTTCAGGATGGGGGTGGCAGCTCGGGGCTGGAGGCCAGTCCTGCCTGGAAGCCATCCAGAGCTTTGGTGTAGCTTGGCTCTGCAGCACCATTTTTCCTGGGGACATGCATCCCTTCAGTGAGTGACTGAAAGCTCAAGGGAGGGCACTTTACCACTGTGAAATATATCTTCTGAGAGTTTTACCTGTGATTTTAGAGGAGGTAGAATTGACCCTAAATATGTGAGCCCTCCTAGAGCCTTAAATTTAGCCTCCAAATGCTGGTTAGGAAAGGGATGGGAGCTGACACAAAATGTAAGCAGTGCTGCATCCAAGCAAGATGGATCGAGGGCAACAACAGCCAGGGCAGATCCCGTAGTACTCTCACCCCAGTGCACAACATCAGCTTGTGTCCTGCAGCACAGCTAGGCTGGAGCTGGGAGGGGGTGTTCAAGGTGTGACTGTGATCTTAGGACTGTCTGAAGGGGCTGAGGTGGAAAATAACACTAGCTCACAATCCCTAGTAAATAATTCAGATAGTCCTGGGCAGGTGGTTCTCTGCCCTGGGCTGCTTTTGGCAGCAAAGGCAATGCGATATCGAAGTGGCTTTTGGAAGTGAGGTGGAAACACCAGCCTTGGTCATCTGTCTCTGCGAGACCAGCTGCTACGTAGCTCATGCTTTTGCTACCTCTTGATTTTTTAGAGCAAGCCCTTGTGGGTATTTTTTGCCTTCATTTTGTAAATATCTGGAAACGCTTGCGGGACTGGTATTTTCTTTTTTAAACCACAGTTTAAACTTCTGACTCACCCTTTCAGCCTTCCCCACAACCTCAAAATGAGTAGGAGAGAAGGGGATGGGGAGAAGGACAATTTTCCTTCGTGGAAAGCCTCAAGCGGGCAGTTTGTGGCAAACTGTCTTGCAGGAGCCCTGTTGGCATCACCAGAAAGTTTGGCCTCTACTCCCACACAGTGTCTTCTTACTCCTGTCAGCCATCCTGTATCCCTCAGTGCTGGGGAAATGAAGGCTGCCCTACCTCCAGTGTTGAGGTCCCCTATAAATTATTAAATGCCAACACTCTCCTTTCCTGTATTTACAAAGAGCTGGAAATGACAGTGTGAAGCTCTTGAAAAAGGAGCCTGTGAGCTTGTGGTTTTGAAGCTAAAGCATGTACTGCACTGCCCTGCACCCCTATGTGTGCTAACTTGCACTGCTTCTGTCTCTGGGAGTTCGAATTCATTTAAGATCAGTATTATTTCTCCCAGGCTGTGAGTATCTGAGTCCCTGTTTCCCCAGCTTGTCCCCAGCTCTGCAGCTGCCTGACAGTGGGTCTGGCAGGGTGGGAGGCAGGGGCATCCTGCACAGGGGAACCTGCTCCTGACCCACCACCAGCCGTTTGGGGAGCTGCAAGCCCTCACTGCCTGCCTTCAGGCAGCTCCCCCAAAGGGAAAATAGCTGTGGAGCTGGAGATGTGAGGCTTTGCATCCTCTGCAGAGGAATTTCAAAAAACATGTTAAATTCCACCTGTCTCCTGGCTGGTACTCATTGGGTTTTGCTGTTCCCATGAACCTTGTTGCCTTTTAATTTATTAAGATGCTATGAAAACGTGCTATGAAAAGTTAGTCTTGAGTCCTCCCCCAGCAAGTTCTTCTGACTGGTTTTAGAGTAAGGAACCCTTGAAAGTCTCATTGTGCTGTTAATGAGTAACTCTCATGCAAATAGTTATTCAAGTGAATTCCCTGAAGCCTGCTTTCAGGAATCAGAGCTTAAAAGAATTTTTCATTCAGATCATGCTGTTAAATTTCTATTGCTTAGAATACAGAAACTCATTTAAATAGGGATTTTTGCATAAGAGGCGGGAGAAAGCCCCAGCTACAGGAGCAGCAGACATTTTTTGTGTAATTTAAAGTGTAAGAAACACCTGTGATCAAAGCAATTTAGGAAACTGCCCTGATGTTAAAACACAGAGAACAGCAGTTTCAAATACTCTGGTGAGGTGCATTCGAAAAGATCTGTGGCTCTTCAGTTTCTGAATTTCATTTGGGAGCTTTTAAAACATTTTCCCAGTATTTCAAGGTTTAAATGCTTTTTTTTTTTTTGGTAGATCTTTTTACTACAAAGTAAATAGCTGCTTAGTCTGGAATTGGTGGAGTTTCATCAGCAATCAGGTGTGATGTGGCAGCCTTGAAAGGCAGAAACTGGGCTTCCAAGAGCTGGCATGGGTTTGGCTGGCCATTCCAGAGAAAGGATTATCTTTTTTTTTTTTTGAAAAACAGTCCCACGTGGCCCTTGACTGCTTGCTATGTGCTCGCTTTTGGGGTGGTGCGTGCAGTTGTGTCTGTGCCCATGGTCGTGTGGCACTTGCTGCCTTTCACACCTCTGAGCCCACGCCAAGTGCTTGTAGGAGCATTTTAAGCAACTTTCTGTGCATGAATGTAAGGACAAGTTGACGCAGGCTTCATCATTGGGAAATACCCCTGGAGTCAGTACCTGCGGGCAGGGAAGGGCTATGACCAGATACACATCCCTTTCCCCCATCCTGTGAGTGCCTGTGCCACTAGGAGAAGCTGGGAAGGGGTTTGCATCTCTCATCATCACACAGCATTTGTGCGTACATGTTCCTTTTCCATTTCTGCGTCCTGCTGCTCGCTGGCTGCAGCGGGTCTGGCTTTACTTACTGAAGCTGACTGGGCAGACATCTTCCTGTCACGAGCCCAGAGAGAGCCTGGAACTGCTCACCCACCCTTTTCCTAAGGAGAAGCAAATCTTGCCTGAGCAATAAAAATCCTCACCCTGCTTTCTTCCAGGGCAGCCAGAAGTTGGCGTGGCAATATGCATCTGCAACCCACTCGGACACGACAGGAGATGGGGAGAAACTGTGTCCACACACAAATACACGGCAAAGAGTCCTGTAAAAGGCAGGAGTGCCCTGCGGCCCTGGTAGAGGGATGACTGGGCTGCAGTTCCCAGCCCTGNTCATAGCAGGCTCCGATCCCAGCATGGGAGTCGCCTTTGCAGCGTTGGTGGGGATGGGTTCCTTAGAGGGTTTTGGGCAGTGTTCCCATGGCTCTGGAAGTCAGGCAGCCACATGGTGCCCCTGCTATCAGCTACCAGGGTGCCTCACGCCCGAAGACTGGATGTTGGCCAAGCAGCACCACAGCAGCATGGAGCAGCTGAAATGAAGCAAATAAATAGGAATAACTAAATATAGTTCCCCCTCCTTGAGGCAAGAAGCTGCCCGATCCTGGGCATGACACCCAGAGAGCTGGATCAGGTGGGAAACTGGCCAGGAGGTGCCCCAGGTTTGCCCCTTGCCAAACCCCATGCCCTGGGGGGTCAGAAAGGGTGCCCGAGTGGACAGCAGCTGTCCCTGAGTTGGGGGACTGCCAAGGGCGGGAAGCCCTATAACACCACCCAGCCCTGGAAGGTTTGGAGACCCCCACGTTGGGGGCATGAAGGTGGCAGCGGTGGGCCTATGCAGAAGTGGGGGGGGAGGGGGGATTGTAGGCAGTACCCTCGCCTTGAAGTACAAGAGGAAAAAAAGAAAAATAGTATAAGGGGAAGAGGGGGAAAAAAAAAAGAGCAGCCGAGCCAGCCAGGAGTCGAACCTAGAATCTTCTGATCCGTAGTCAGACGCGTTATCCATTGCGCCACTGGCCCTGCTCGATAAGCGCGTGCTGCCCCCGTGCACTTGAGGGCAGCTCTCTCGCGCTGGTTCAGCCAATGGCGGCTCTGCCGTGCCCGCCCGGCCCCGCCCCTTCCAGCCATAGGCGGTGCCCCGCCCTAGGCTCGCCAGCGCGCCCGCGGAGGTTTGTCCCGAGCGGGTCCCCGTCGCTCCGGCCCAGGGACGCGTCAGTCGGCCAGGGAGGGAGCGGCCGGGTCGGAGCGGAGCTGGCGGCGGCCGGGGAGAGCCCGAGGGGACGGATGGCGACGGCGGCACCGGCGGGAACCACGGCAGCGGCGGCCTACGCCAGCCTGAAGCTGTGAGTGACCCGTTGGGACAGGGCTGATGCGGCTCTGGTACCTGCCGAAGGGGAGGGAAAGGGAAGGGAGGAGCCGGCGGTGGAGCGACGGTCGCCCGTCCCTTTCTGTTCCCTGCCCTCCCCTGGCCTGTCCTCTGCCCTTTCTGCTCATTTCGGCTCCGTCGCTCACCCGGGTGACCGCGAAGGGCTTGGCCTGAGGCGGCAGCTGCGGGAGGGCAGGAGGAGGAGGAGGGAGGACTTTGGCCGCGGACACGGGTCCCCTGTCGCCGTCCATCCGATAGCGCTGCGGGCGGGCGGCTCCCGTGTCTGTGTCGCTTCCCCCCCCCCCCTCCCCCGCCCCGCGTGTCCAGGGGGTCACTGCCTGCGGGGCTTCCGTCGGCGTGAGGAGCCGGGGCTGCCTGCTGGTCGTGGAGCCTCCCTCTCTGGAGACATTCCAAACCCACCTGGACGCATTCCTCTGTCACCTGCTCTGGGTGACCCTGCCTTGGCAGGGGGGTTGGACCAGATGATCTCCGGAGATCCCTTCCAACCCTAACAATTCCGTGGTTCTGCCTTCCTGCTTGTAGGTGGCTGCTGTAGGGGCTCGGGCACCGTGTAAAGCTGTGTGCGCAGCGCCGCTTGCCAGCAGAAGATTCCCTAGGGGTGCTTGTCCATCGGTCTCTCGTGACACAAATGGGCTTTTTTTTGTGGTGTGTGGTGGTTTTGATGCCAGTTGATGACTGAACTTTGAGGGCTTTGAACTTTCGGGACTCTCCTATGCAGTGCCGGCTGTGACTCTTCCAAATAAATTCTTCTAACTACCCAGTGTAATTTTTTTAAATTAAAACAAATATATAAACATATTTTTAGGGGAGACTGTAACCCTTTGAATGTGTGTGTATGCCACATGTTTGTTTGCTGCTTTTTATACAGTAGAAGAAGTTGCGTAACAGAAAGCAGTGCAAAGTTAACACTGCAAGAGGCATCTCCATTAGAAACCCTCACACCAAGCAGTTCAAACTCCAAAGGATATTGCTCTGAGCATGAGACTCTTCATGACTGTCTGAAACCAAAAGTTAAGTGTCTTTGTGTGTCCTAAAGGCGTTCCCAGGCTTTTGACCTCTAAACAGTGGCTGGACATTCCATAATTGAGTTGCCAATGCCATTTTCAGGCAGCACTATCTGAAAGTGATTCTTAAGCCTGATTTAACTGTACTTTATGGTCTGTTAAATTTCATTGGACAGTCTTCTTTTGGATTCAGAGCAAACATACTTAGGTCTTTTGGAGGTCTCTATAAACCGTTCGCCATAACGCTGTTTCATGTTTCAGAGTCACTGGGCTTCTTACTTTGGTTAGGTAGTTATATGAGGGTACACAGACCCTGGAGATAATTGAGTATTGCTGAAGAGTAAGATCATCATCAGTGATGGCTGAAAGACTTTACTTGACAGAAAGCTTTCTTTTTTTTTTCCTCTCATCACCTAAACAGTATTTGTTTTTCTTTAAGCTGATCTTGTGATCTTTTTGCCTGCAGAGGAGCGAAGGTGAGTTGTGTGAGAAGCAGTTGTATGACTTGTAGTACACAGTTGTTCTTAGTGAGAATTTTTTGAAGTAAAAGCACTTTTCTGGATACAGGCTAGTAAAGAATTCTCTCATTCAAAGTTTAATCTTGGCTAAAAGTAAGCTTTGATCTTTTTACAACGAAGCTGTCTCAGATGTAGTTTAACATGAGTTTTTTCATAAACATGAAAACAATAGTTTTGTGTTCTGAAAAATGAAC
>VYZQ01018495.1:64837-75733 GCA_013400655.1 Mystacornis crossleyi
CCCGGGGCTCCCCGCCCGCCGCCGCTCCGCGCCCGGGGCCGCCCGCCGCCATGAAGCTCGTCAGGTGAGCGAGTGGGCGCGGATGGGGGCGGATGGAGGTGGATTGCCCGTGTCCGGCCGCGGCGGCAGCGCCGGGCGAACTCGCGCGCTGAGGGCCGCCCCACGCTCTCCCCTCACCACGGGCGGGAGCGGGAGCGGCCCGGGATGGGCCCGGCGGGAGCGGTCCTGAGATGGGCTGGGGTGGGCTGGGATGGGGGCCCCGCTGTGCTGGGCCGCGCTCCCGCCCCGAGGCCTTGCGCGGGTCGCTTGGCAGAGGGCTTTCCCCCCATGTTTTTGGAGGGAAACCCCCCGACTGGGGTAGCGTTGGCTTCCCGGGATTGTAACGACTTGTAAAATGGCTCCTTCTTTGTTCAATAATGGCCGTTTCGCCTGGAAGTAGATGCTGGATCCGGCAGTGTGTCACTCAAGCGTCCCGACTCCCGGTGGACGTGGAGTGTGTCGCTAAACATCCCCAGCAGAATCCATGAGCGCCGTCTCTGGGAGCTCAGGATGCGGAAACGTTTGGTGCTGCCTGTCGAACACGGACGGCTTTCTGTGGAAGTGAACGGGTTTGGGTTTCTTTAAATGTGTTTTTAATTCCCAGGTTTCTGATGAAGTTGAGCCACGAGACAGTGACCATTGAGCTGAAGAATGGGACGCAGGTGCATGGAACGATCACAGGTACGGAAGAATGGGAGGATGCAGCAAAATATTCCCCGTTGCCTTTCGGCAAACAATTGGCAGCCGCGGCTTGAATGAGTTTTTGTCCTGTGCTCCCTCTTGCGGGGACCGGCACAGGAAAATGCAGGAGATAGGCTTTGTAATTCATATCTTTGTGTGCAAGCCCGAGGTGCGTTTGTGTTACAGGAGTGTCTGGATATTGTTGGGAGTTGCTGGGAGCTGTGGCCAGCCAGCTCTCCATAGACGACCACGAAAATACTTGGCAGTTACAGTGGGTCGCGGGTTGTCTTTGGTGTACAGTAGTGGATGAGTCCACCCGTGGTCAGACCGGCGCTGGGGTGCATTTTGTGATCAGATTTCTTTGTGTTAAAGGTTCTGCTGGAAGCTGTAAATTCGCTGTAGCACTGGGAGCCTCTGAGCCCGACTGCAGCTTTGCCTGCAGACAGGCTTGGGGGGAAGGAAGCAAACTCTTCCAAACCTTGCTGAGTAGTCTCTTAGAATTGTAGCAGCACAATCACAGAATCACAAAATGGTTTGGATTGGAAGGGACTTTAAAGATCATCCAGTTCCAACTCCCTGCCATGGGCAGGGACACCTTCCACTAGACCAGGCTGCTCAGAGTCTCATCCAACCTGGCCGGGAACACTGCCAGGGATAGGGCATCCACAGCTCTCCTAGGCAACCTTGTTCTAGCTGATGTGGTCTTGAATTGGTCAAATTTTGTGTGCAGGCAGTTCTAATCTAAAAAATACAGTTAATGATTTCTGTTGAGCACGTTTTTTGTTAAGGTGTATAGAGATGGAAATGCATATTTGCACACGTTTGATTCATGAGACGGGTTTGAAAACGTAGAGCTGGGTGTGGGATACAGGGCAAAGAGCAATCCTGACCGAGAGAATCTGCTCCCCCGCTGTTGCCAGAGGTCTGTCCTGGCAGTTCGTGGGAGCCCGTGATGACCAGCTGCTGCTTTGTATCGCTGAGCTGAAAGTTGCAGGAAATTCTTTCTAGTTCATTATGTGGTTCTCAGGTATTAAAGCATCCGCAAGCAATTTTGTTTGCTTTAATAACAACTCAGTGAGGGGCATTGCTCTGAGAGTGTTCCTGTGAGCTTTAGGTAGAGACAGCAGGTCTGAGGTGGGTGGGGCACGTTGTGTTTAATGACACAAACCCTCACGGGTGAGCTGAGGAAGCTGCTTCATCTCCCTTCCTAAACTCAGCCCCAGGCGGCTTCTAGAAACTCTTCTGCCCAGGCACTCTTGGAAGAAAAAGAGATACAACTCTTGTTAAGTTTGAATGTTATTCCAGAGGATTGCTGAGGTGCTTTTTTGGCCAATAGCGATCGTGGGGATTTGGCAGAGTTCAAAACCGGCATTGTTTTGCAGCCGGGTCCATCAGCTTTGATTAGAGCTGAGTGAGCCCCCTGGGTGCCTGAGTGCAGCATGCTGTGCTGAACCCAGCCAGATGGGAAGCAAACACACTGCTGGGCTCCTGACCTCGCTGCTCTTTCAGGCTTAGTTGTTGAGCAAAGCCTCTCTCATTTTCTGCTAAGAGTCTGTAAAAAGATTGTGCAATCTCCTCTTCCTCCCTTCGCCAGGGCAGGAGCAGGGATGAAGGGGCAGGTTTTGTGTAATGCCCCTCACACCAGCCAAGGGACTGGGTCGGGTGGAGCTGTGTAAAATACAGAAGGAGGGGGAGAGGACAGAAAATAAAGTCACTGTTATTTTGATCTTCATAGCTGGAGATCAAATCCCACGTAAAGCTCCTGATACGCAAAATAAAAACTGGGATTTTTTATTGCTTCTCATGGCTGTTTCGCAGTACGTGCATCCAGCTGAGACTTTTTATCCAGTTTGGTATTATGCATAACAGAGCATAGTGTGCACAGTACTGATTCCCTACAGTTCTTACTGGCTGTTCTCAGAGTTTGTAACCAGTGGTTGTTCCTTGCAGTGGGGTGTTTTATGTACTTTCATAGAAAATTCAGTCTGGTATTGGATGTATTTTATCAGAAGATAAATGCTGTTTTTATGGCTGGGTTTTCCTAAAGCTTACTGAAAAAGGAAATGATCCAGGTTATTTTTCCTTCTCCAAGGATTGTTTTGCTTCTTTTTAAAGGGCTGAAGATTAGTATTAGCCTTCTGTAATAAGCAGTAGTTTATTTGTTGTTCAGAGGAGTTACTTTACCCATTTACAAAGCAGCCATTGCCAGGACCTGGATAAAGATCCCTAACCATGAGATTAGAGGCAACAATTGGTAACTGGCAAAATTCAAGAGAGAAAAGAGATGTAGTTTCATTCTGTGAGAGGCTGAAATAATTCATGAGTGGCAGAAGCAGGTGTTGATGAACGGGATAAATCTCATTTCTTGTGCATACTTAGAAACAGGCAACAAGAGACCTCATCCCTGAATTGAGGCTTGTGTTGTTTCAGGAGTGGATGTCAGTATGAACACGCATCTCAAAGCAGTGAAAATGACACTGAAGAACAGAGAGCCTGTCCAGCTGGAGACACTGAGTATTCGAGGGAACAACATCCGCTACTTCATTCTGCCAGACAGTTTGCCTCTGGATACTTTGCTAGTGGATGTTGAACCAAAAGTCAAATCTAAGAAAAGAGAAGCAGGTGAGTTTGTGCTTCCCTAGTCTGCTCTGCCTTTGCGTGCATTTTAGTACTGCGGGTCTGGAGATGTCTGATATGAACGTCTGCATTTGGTATCAAATTCCTTCACTGCTGAGGGTTTGACACGATGCTGGCTCAGTCTGCCTTGCCCACCTCCTTGGCATCTGCAGAGCTTTCATTCACATGAAGCTGTGTTCTGGCTTTTCATGTATCTATTTTTAAAAATGGAAATGTTTATCAGCTTGAGTAAGTCTTAAACCTATCTGAGTCTCACAGCTGGCACCAAAGAGATTTACACTTCCTCTTCTCCAGATGTCTGCTGTGTTTCCCCAGTTTGTATGGGGAGCTTCACTTAGATATTAAGTACAGGACAGTATCCCAAATGGTGCTGAATGGTTCACTGAAATTTGGTGGGGGATAAAAGGGTATCTCTGAGAATGAATTTGAGACTTGAGAACCTGAGGGAATCTAGGCTGTATTCCAGTGAGCACATCTCCAGCTTTGGCTCCCAGTAGTGTTCCAGTCTCTGCTCTTCCTGGAACTTTTTTTCAGAGTGCTGCTGAATAAAAATCCTTTTCCTTAGAAGCCTAACAGTATAGACAGTAGCTGAAGTTTAATCCACCCTATTAAAGATGAGTATCTAGTAAACCCCAGGAAATCTCCAGCAGTATATATGTTGCCCAGCAATTCAATCTGTGTGATTTTAGAACAGTTAGCTGTAAGTGGAAGCTAATTGTGATTCAAAATCATGTTGTACCGTTTCTCCTGTAATTAGTGTGGAAGTATGTGGGTGTGCAGGGTGTTCTGCATTGGTGAGCTCACCTTACTGACACGGCCTACGGAATCTGGGCTGTGCAGCACCAACTGTGAGCGCTGCAGCCGCTGCCTTGACAGGGAGTAAGGATAAAGCTCCCAAAGGGGCTTTGCTCCTCTCGTGTTCATTAAAAACCATCTGACCACACAGAGAAAAGAGTGTGGTTGGATTACTTTTTTCCTGAACCTCACAATGTGGTGTGGACAAAAACATCCCTACTTGGTGTCAGCTTTGGGGAAAGCAGCTGTGGTAGCTCCAGTTATCTCCGTTTGACGCTCCCTGCATCCGCAGTGCACGGAAGTGCTCTCAGACCAAAGCTGTGCTGTGCTTTGCCTTAATCCATAAATGCCCTTGGGCTTCAGAAGTGTAAAACCCTTGATCTGTCCTTGACGAGGGAAGTTGTCAGGAAAGGGCAGGATGCTGGCTGGGGTGTGTGTGCCACATGTGCCATGGGTCTGAGTGTGCTGGCACTTGGCAAACACAGCTACCTGCTGATGCTGTCATCCTCCAGCTGGGGCTGGTGCTTCCATGGATTTTACAGGGTCAGTGTATTACCAGCAAAATAATGACACCTTGCGTATGTCAAACTTGTCCTGTGTCTCCACTCCTTCTGTCTTTCCTGCATTTCTAACCTACGTCCCAGAATATTTGACACATCCTGCTCCTTGAATGTGGATGCCAGTGGGTGTCTCCTAGAGAGCCACCTGCTTCCACAGAATTTTCAGTATCTTTTTGAGCCCTGCACTTAAAAATGCGTTTGAAGTGAACCAATAATCTAAAGTTCGCAGAGTGCCTTTGCAACCTGGTGGGTCACATTTCTTTGGGAGAAGGAGATGCAAAGGCGCGTTATCACCATATGGATCATATGACCTTCAGCAGTTGCTTGTAGCCTGCATTATCCTATGATTCTGTCTTCCCTGTACAGTTAAATAGCAGTAATTAAAACTGGGAACAGGCAGTCGAGACCTTTGCCTTAGAATCACATCTGCAATTGGCAGAGGCATCACTGAGACCAGTAGGAACTGTTGGGTGCTGGGATCCTCTCAAAGTGCTGACTTTCCACGTGATGCCTGAGACGGTTGAGTTTGGGTATCTCACAGTGTGTCAAAATTTGCATTTCCCTCTAAAAATCTAGACTCTATATAGAAAAAGGAGGAATTGTAGTTTCCTGTCAGATCACCCAGTCATTTGGGAGCAGCCAACTGTTTTATGCCCTTGTTTTCTGCAGTGAAGCCAAGGACAGACAGTAGCTTGTGAAAGTTGTATACTGGAAAAAGTAACACAGAAGATGAAAATATTGCCAGAAACTCACTGAGCATTAATAGACTTAATACCTAACTTAATGTCTTATCACAGGGAAGCAGCGTCCTGATTATGCTCAATACAGAATGTCTTAATTGAAATGAAAGTATTCCTGGGTCTCACTTGATTTACCCTTTTTCTTTTACCTGCCAAGTGGCTGGAAGAGGCCGTGGAAGAGGCCGTGGCAGAGGCCGAGGTCGTGGAAGAGGAAGAGGAGGCCCAAGACGATAACTTCTCATCGTGCAACTCTTACCAAATTCTGGGAAATTTCGGCTATTTTTTGTACAGGTCTTGTCTATGGTATCCATTTTTAATAAACTGAAATGTGAAAAGGTGTCTTTCCGTTGTTAGCGAAGCCTGGGGAGCGAGGCAGGTGCGTCCTGTTTCTAGGGCTGTTGCAGACTACAGAGATCTTGTTGGTTGTCACTGTCGAGATTTTGCCCACCCCTGAGGTCTGTACAATTCCTCTTGCTTTTTGCCCCAGAATGGGAGACTTGTGTTGTGCTTTAAGAATGCTTGAAATTAATCCCTCTTTACCAAGGCACTGGCCTTCTTCTAATGGTTATATAGTTAAGACACTCTATTAAGAACCCTTGTCCCATGAGTGTGTCTCTTAATACTGTTCTTCAGAGTGACATTTTTTAAACTTCATAATGAAATTTTAATGTTTTCTATTACATGAAGCTTGCAATTTAAACATGTTACTTTCTTTATAAAACATTTACACAGGGAAATTAACCAGGTCCATGGAACTGCTGGATTGTTACATCTGATGATTAAAGAATACCTGGATATGAACTTTGTCAAAGCTAATTGTATGGCATACTTTTGTTTGGGTGGGGCTTGTAAAGCAGCTTTATCACAGATACCTTCTAGTGTACTTAAAGTGCGTCCCCAGAAAATACTGAGTACGGCACAGTGCACAGTTACGTACTGGAATTGGAATCTTACTTCTGGAGGTGGGGGAACTTGTGCAGCTCACATATGTGTGCATATATATATGTATATATAAATATATATATTCACTGCTTTGCTGGACACACGTATAAAAGAAGCCTTGTTGGCCACATTTATCTCCCAGTGCCATCCTACTGATTTCTCATGTAGGAAAGCAATGTCACGTTCTCATTGCCAGATTTCAACAGTTTCACCTGTTGATGAAATACAGATGTCATTTCAAATAACGAGTATGCTTAAGTGTCTTGAATGGCTGGGGGTATTTACTGGTACTTTGTTGCAGGAACACACTTGGTTGCTCATGTTTCTGCACAGGCAGTGGTACAACAGTGGAAAGGAATCACCTAACGTAATGGGCTGGTTAATTTGTACTAGCTGGCATTTTGTGAGCTGCTCTTCTCCTTCTCACTTCTTTTTCAGAGGCCATTTTAAAGCTTCATCTTGTTACAGAGGAGCTTTTTTTTCCCAAACCATTGTGGAACCTCCCAAGAGCACTTTTTGGTCAATATAGCACCCACCATTCTCAACTCTATAAATAGCTGCTACAAATAATGGTTGCTGCTGTCTTCCAGAAGTGCCCTGTCACTGATGACGGGGGTTAGGTCTTCCCAAATCCAGCTGTCAGCTTTCATGCAACAGTTAAAACTCGTTCCCTCTTCAGTCTCTTCCTTATAAAAGTCACTAGTGCTCCCAGAGGTACGCACATGGTGGATGCCGCCACCAGCAGCCCGATCACTGCCAGGGCGTAGCCTGGGTAATCCTTGGTCACCAGCTGCCCCTGCAAGGGAGAAAAGCAGTGTTGGATCTGTGGGGTCTGTCCCAGAGTGGGGCCGGGAGCAAAGCTGCGTCTATGGCTCTAAACAGGACCTCTGAGAGGCACTTTGGGGCTGTGGCAGCCCACGGCTGCCCCGGTGCTGTCCAGCCATACACGCTGAAAACTGACAGGAACAGAGCTGCTGACAACAGGATCGGGGGAAGCTTCTGCAAGCTTTGGTAAAGGGCAGATTTTGGCTTGAATTGTGTTTCTTAATGAGGTGGCTGGGCCCTGACCTCTGTCAGGTCTCTGTTGCTCTCCTGGAGCCTGCGGGCTCATGCTGACACCCAGTCAACAGGCCAGGCCCACCATGGGTCCCAAATTGGCCATGACATGAAAACAATTACGTGCTTTGTTTCTGCATGATGGAAACATTTTCACAAAAGGTTATGAAACTAGTGATTACTTATCCAGTAGTAATTGCTCTGTGATGAGTACACAGTCCAGTATTCTTAAGAAAATGTTCTGGCCGTGAAGAAAAATGTATATGTAAATTATGAAAACTATTTATTCCAGCAGCAGCTCAGTTCTGTTAAACTACCACTAATTTTGTTCAAAATAAATGCACTTTGAAGGTAGGGGGGGTTTAAGTGCATTTTAAAAGATGATATTTGGGTCTTCAATATGAATGAAATTTAATTCTATGAAGGGTTGATTAAGAACCTCATAGAGGGAAATTGGTTGATTTTACAGAATCATTGCATTATCACTGAGTCAAGTTTTCCCTGTTTTTCCTTTCCACAAAGTTAAGGAATGGCCCTGACTCTAGCTACTCACTTTCAGATGGCCATTTTGTGGAACAGTGGAGTTAGGAAGGAAGCTTGTATCCTTGCAGGAACTAGGGAAAGTTTTTTTTAAAAAAGCCCAAAGCCAAAACTCTTTTTACCTGTGTGGCATCCCACGCTTGGTATTGCAATGTTCCTGTGAGGATATAGTCGGTGAGGTAAAAAATAAATAGGCTTATAATTAGCAGTGGACTAACAAAAGCCCACATAATTTTCCAATACCAGTTTGGCTTGCGTCCAATCATGGTGTAAAGATCTTTCTCAAATCTGTTCAAAAGAAAACCAGACATATTTTTGTAAAGAAAACCAATTGTGTAGTTTTGAGACTGGCTACAGATGTTCCGTCAATACCTTGTTCTGAGGTACTTCAAAAACCACCTTCAGAATCGAGTATGTCAGATGAGAGAGAACAGCTGACCACAAATGAGCAGAGAATTACTGTCTGAAAAGCTGGCTCACCAGAATTATGGTGAGGGTGAAATCAAAAAGGACAGTGAGGCTTCCAAGAGAATCCCAAGTTGCAGAGAGGAGCTAGAAAAGGTACAGCAAGAAAGTTCTGCCTGAGTGTAAGCTCGGACTGTTACTGCTGGCAGCTGGCAGCAAACAGCAATGATGCTGAAGTCGATAAAAGCAAACAGCTGGGTTTGTGTAACTGAGTGTTCTCAGTGCTGGTATCTGACTGTCTTTGTGGAAGTACTAACGCTGGAGATGGTTTGTAAAATCTCACAGGAGACCTGGATCTGACTCAAAGGCTTTGAACTCATCAAGGGGGTCATAGCCACGTATGTGCCTGGACACCTTCTGTGCTGGCAGACTAATAAAGCAAATCTGAAGCCTTTCCCTTCAGCTATTTTCAAACACCTTTGCTGTTGCAAACTTCTCCTGATTCCAGAGCTTCCTTTTACCCACAAGGATTGATGGGAGACAAACAATGTGCGAGGTGACCACCTTTGAAACCAGACTTACTGGCACTGCTGTGCTTGTGCTGAATTCCTGTCATGGGAGGAGCAGAGTTTTGGCAGAAGTTGCTCCTGAGACCCAAGGACAAGAGAGAGAGCTGTGTGTACAGCTCCTTGGTACTCCCCTGCCAGCAGAGATGGTGCCAGCCCAGCCTGGCCCCTCACAGCCCTGAGCCAAGGCCCTGGAAGGGGTCTGCAGGGCGGGGGAGACCCCCATCCCCTTACTGATCCTATAGCAAAGGAGAAACATTCAGCCCAAGGCCCTATTTTTGTTCTTGGCCCATGGCCACTCCCCCAGCTGTCCCACTATGAAGAAAGCAAGGCTCAAGTTTTACCTCCTTATCCCATAGATGTAACACACGGCGATGGTTTCCACCAGCACGATGAGCAGCAGTGAGAGGGTGGCTGCGTAGTCGTTGAAGATGTCAAACCAGTAATTTCCAGCCTCCAAGGTGAAGATCAGGCCAATTATACAATTAATGAAGCACACAACACCTGCGTGGATAAAACAGGGATCCTCCTATTACACCTGGAAGTTTGTGTAGGGAAATTATCACACTTCTTGTGACTAAAAAGCTGATGGGATTTCTCCTGAGCTGCTTTATCTTCTTTCCCCCTGTGGAAAAGACCTGTTCCCATGCATGTGTGACTTGTGAAACTGCTTCTCCTTCGACCTGCACAGTCACAGCACATCACCCCAGACATGGTCAAGACAACCAAGTCTTAGCAACAGCCTTGTCAGATGTGCATGCAGCACCTGCTGTTGCCGCTGGGCATCCAGCTAAAACAGGTTTTAAGGCAGGACAACTGATTTCCATGCCCAAACAGGAGCACGTATTTCTTTTGGCCAAGGGCTGAGGTGGTTCACAGTAGGGATACTGGAATTGTGACTGAAGAGCTACTTGCTACAACTATCTTGCCATTTGTACCGTCCCTTTGAGTTTCACCAGTGAGTAGACACCAGTCTGAAGGAGCTGGGCTGTGTCGGGAAGGCTGTAAATTCACAGCCACGACTGTCCTGGTGCTTTAGGAGCTCCCAAGGGGAAGTGCTGCACAGGCTGGGCAGGATTTCACAAGGGCAGGCAAACCCTTCCAGCGGAGTATTTGCTATTCCCTGCTCCACCCGAGGTCAGAGAGGGACCCTCAGTGGCAGTGGGACACGCCAGCTTCTGGACACACACAGACACACAGACACACAGACACACAGACACACACACATGTGCTCGTTGTGCGGCCTGTGCTGCAGCCTGGCAGGCGCTTACCTGAGATCACCTCCTTGGGAAAGCGGGAGGCGATGACCTTGCTGTCGGTCAGCGGCGTGAGGATGGCGGCCGTGTTCCCCAGCATGCTGCCAATGCCCAGCATCAGCAGCATGAAGAAGTAGAGCACAGAGTACAGCTGGGGCACCTCCATGTTTTTGATCGCTTCCGAATAGACTATAAATGCCAGTCCCGTCCCCTGGACAGCCTGACAGAGACAAGGGCAGTGGGGGAAACTTGAGTTACAGGCAGCTCCTCAGCTCGATAAAGGATTTAAGATGTAAGAGAGTGACTGTATCATGACAAAGTACACCCGAGGTGTGGCTTTGCACAGCAAAGGCAGGTGAGGTCTTCACTGGTTTATCCCAACTGCACAGACACTGGTGCTAATGACCCAAGCGAACCCCTGCCCCATCCTGAGGTGTAGAAATGATCCCCAGCCCTTGGTCAGGCAGCTCCTGGCCTCACATGAGACACCTGAGTTCAGTGGGAGCAAAGGAGACAGCACAAACTGGCAACTCACCGTGTCTAGCTCAGCTTCCAAGCTGCAGTTTTTAATCTGTGGTGCTAATTGGGCATATTCCTGCGGGTAGGTGGCCATGACGTAGTCCTTCATCTCGCTGAGGTTGTCTGCTGTTAAAGAGCCTTCCTCCAGGTCAAAAGCATT
>VYZQ01018496.1:23656-40400 GCA_013400655.1 Mystacornis crossleyi
TAGTTGCTGTTAAATCCTTTTTCTACCCTCAGAAATACATTCTCTTTTCATTTCTGTTATTTCAGTTTATATAGAGGATAAAATTAAATTATTTTCTATTTAATTATATTTGCACAATAATAAGGAAGGCAATGTAGGCTAAATAGACCGACAGAGTATATGGTCCTTTTAGCAGACATTTTCAGGGCTGGAACTCAAGCTTTGTACTTCCAGAAAGACATTTTATGACCCCTACCCTACCATGTGATAAGTAGGCATTTAGCAGCACAGCTGCTTGCTATGAATTCAGACACTGACGAATGTATTTTGTAGTGGTCCAGCTCCTATCGGTGTAATAAGAGTGATAAGGTCAGGCATTCCAGGCTGGGCCTGCCTCCCACACCTCGGGATCCTGGCTAGCTTTGATGGGATCTAGCTGCTTCTGCTGTTTTGCAGGAGGCATGGTAGCAAAACTTAACACATGTCAGGAGTAGCTGGGTTAAACTGAAATGAATTCAGGCTCTGGCTAGCACCAGAGCAAGAATTGCAGATTACAATACAGACTGAAATGCCTAGTTCTTCCTGGATCTGCACTTGGCTTGCTGAATGGTGTCTGGTGTTCAGAATGAAAGTGTGATGCTGCAGTGTGCCTAGGCTGTTTTCTCCTCCAGTGGTTTTCATTTTTCTTGCTTTCTATAGACTAACTGAAAGCAGTAAATCAAAGATCTGTCAATATTTTTTATTGGCAGGTTTGTTCACAGTCTTCAGTTAGATACACAGAAGAGCAGAGAAGGCAAAAAGTGAAGATCTCATAATCCTTCATCATGTAAATTAAGTTTTCTTTCATTTATTTGTTGTGGGGAAGATAGAGAATGTTGTAAAAATCAGTGTATTATAAAGAAGATAAAAATCAGTGGGATCTTTTATGAGAGATTCATATGTGAAGTGGGATTAGTTTTCCTTGTTGTAAAACCATGTAGTTCATTGGAATTTCTGTACAACTCACAGGGGCACCAGCAAAAAAAAAAAGGAACCAGATGGATGTAGTTGTTTGAAAGGCCAAAACCAAAAGCCTTATCATAATTAAGAAATGTAATATTTTGCTGAGGTTACAGTGAATACCACGTTGCGCATGCTGTCATTGAGCAGAGAAGATGTCTACCCTCTTTCTTTGCTTGCATTTAGGCTTTTCTATTTTCTCTTTGAAGGTTGTTGAGAATTAATTGTTGAATATTTTGATGGGACTTGCTTCTTAAAACCTTCAAAAAACTGATGGCAATTTCTGGAGTAACCTCGGGGAATCAGCATCATCTGCAGGACAGGTTAGCAATGTCGTGCCTGTGTAGTGGTTATTGTCAGTTGTTCAGCTGTAGTAGTCTCCATCCTATAGCAGATCAAATGAAAGCAGGAAGACTGACATTAGTCAAGTCCATTGACCTGACAAGCACAGTGAAGATATTTTGCATCAGAGCAAGGATGAGGACTAAGGATTTTCTTATTTGTTGGGGATTTTTTGAGTATCTGGTACCTGCGGTGGTTGACAAAGTAATCATCAGTGCCAGATGAATTATCAGCTTAAATTCCAGGTGTTATTTTGATATGTGGCTTTCCTGATGCAGCCCAGTTTGAGAATGAAGAGTGGGGCTTTTTCTGTTGTCAGTGCAATTGTTGTTTAAGGACCAGCTGTTAAGTCCTCAGGCAGTCAGTTCCTGTTCTCAAAGTCAAGTCTCATGCTTTTAGGACTTCAAGTGGATCTGCAGCTTTATTCCCATTTCCATGTGTTAAACCTGCTGCACTAGGGAGATGAGGGTTAACCATGGTTTCTGGGGCAGATAGATAAATTTCCAAAGTAGTGTATTTATTAGGCTCTTCAGGTTTGGGGTCAGCGTTATTGTCTGCACTGCCTCAGGCAGCTGTGAGGTAGAGATCATTGGTTTTTATTTTATATGCTATTTTCTTGCTAACCAGGGCTGTAAGTCAGAGCACTGACTTGAAGACATTTGATGATGTGTGGTTGTGGCAGCTCACATGCTAATCTACCGTACAGTTACACCCAAGTGACTTGAAGAATGTCAACTACAAGTAATTGCACTGCCAATATTTCTACAGCCACATTTTGCTGAGAGCATGCCACCAACTCAGGCTGATCCTCTCCTTCCCTGTGGCCGTGCACCTGGCATGAAGGTCTGGAAGAGCAGATGCTTCCCCAGTAGTTAACCATTTCTCCATTCAAACCTGGACATGTGTTGTAGGGTTGAAGTGTACATCTAGGTGAGGTTAACTATGCCTAATTTCACAGATTCTCTGAGATCATCCCCTCTTTCCATATGCAAAGAGAAGATTATTTCTGCACTTCCAACACTGTTGAATTTTCTCTATTTGTTTATCTTCTTACACCCTTTAGTGTGTACCACTTCACACCATTTATTCTCATGCGCTACTCTGTCTGAACATCACACGGGTGGATCAGATTTTTTTTACTTGTTCTCCACAACATTTCTCTAGGTCCCCCTGTTTTCTCCTCCTGAGAGGATATTTGCAGTCTGACTACTATATTGGTAATATCAACAGGACAGAAGAAACTTTCTTTTTCTCTGATGGATTTGCAGTCTAGACATTGTCCAAGCTGACCAAAGGATGTAGGCTACAGGAAGCATGACTGACAGGAGAAGTCCAGCCAGGAGCTATCCATACCCTGACTCTTGTTGGCTTTAAAAAATGTTTCTTGGGGAAATACTTTGTCCTGAACTTATTTCCAAGTTTACACTCCTTAAAAACTTGGATGTTCAACTTACAGTATTGAAAACATATTTCGTGAAGGGAGAAAGGCCCTGGGGGCATAACCTTTCCTTTTCTTCCCCTTTCTTTTTCTCCAATATTTCATTCTTGTGTTAGGCTTGTCAGAGGTGTTACATATTTGGTACTCTCTCGCCTCCCACTTCTTCAAGGCACATAAATCCATTCAACTCTATCACCTTTGTGATATTGCCAACATACAACACTCTTGATCAGTCCACTGTGAAAATTCCTGCTGCTGCCTTCATTTCCTCCTGTTTGGACTGCTGTAACTCACAGCTCTCGGGCAGTTAACAGCTGCAATACTCTGTAGGCTTGGTACTCACAGTATGCTATCACAACCCAGCATGTTTTGCACAGTGACTACTGTGTGCTTTAATTTCTAAAATCGTCAATAACTCGGTGTCTTAATTGTGTCAAAAACCTCGAATTTGTTTGCATGTTTTCACTGAATTCCTCCTTCTAAATCAGCTTGCGTTTAGTTGATAATCTTAAGGGTCTTTTTTCAGCCTAAATGATCATAGTTAATAGCTTCCCTGACCTCAAGTGTAGTGCCATTCAATGTCAGATCTGTCTTCTACAGGAAATCTTTCATTTGCTTTTAATTCCAGATCTTCCCTCTTCAGATCAAAGGTTCCATGGTGAGTGATTAAAAAAAGGACTATTAAGTGGGTAGAAATTGAATAGATGTGAGGTACTTGAACGGGGAGAAGGATCATATTTTTCCACAAAAATGGATGCCATTTAGTTCTGCTGCCTGAGAGATGATTATAGTAATTGAAGTTGATCACAATTAGACCTTTACATTTGCATTGCCTTGAACTGAAGCATTTTTATTTAAATTCATCACTCATTATGCCTTTGCATGTACTATTCAAAGTCTGAGGACTGCATAATTTACAACAAAGAAAACAAGTCACTGAACATAATGAGCTAAACTTCTAACAATACCCTCAAATTTCACCTGTAATTAATCACTCATGCTCAACTGCAGACAAAAATGTTAGCATTTACACATGTAACTGCATGTAGGCACAGGCAGACAGAACCTTTCAGTACTGTCACCCCTGATGGATTTCAGGCAAAAGAAACAAATTGAAATACTTTTCTTAGAGGGGCCAAGTGAATTATTGTTCCATAACATTAGGGTGGTAGATTACTGAGAGCACACTAGACGTATGTTCTGTTCTTGTTTTTATGACAGAAATAACAAAGTACGAGGCTGGAGAAATATGCATGTTGTAGACTTGATTTACATACAGCTGTAAAGCATTTTTAGGACTGGATCTTTGTTTAGCTGTGCGTGATTGGGAGTTCTGCCATTAAATTGCCCAGAATGAGTGGTTGGACCGAGGTCAGGAGTGGCCACACGTTGCACCCTGTGCTGCAGCTGTGGGATGCAAACTGCAAGGGCGTGGAAAGGGCATGAAGGGCTCTGTGAGCACAGGGCTCCCCTAAAGGAGCTTTCTTTTTGCAGAAGCTTTGGTATAATGGCCTTTGGTGTTGTGAAAACCTTCTTGTGGGAGGAAAAATGCTTTGGAGTATGTGGTGCAGTCACAGTGATACTTCTGAAATACAAAAAATATTGAGCTTTCCACGAAGAAGTGGAAAAGTCTGAAAAAACAACCAAAAACCAAACCACAACAAGCGAAAAATAATAATTGAAATAACACGTGTATCTTTTGGGCTGTCATTTTAGAATTCTGATTGATGTTACTCATCTAGAGTAAGCTTTAGCTTTATAATTTGCACTTATAATTGGCACTTTTTATGTGGTTTCTCTTTCCCCACTACTATGCTTTTCAGCCTTCCCAAGACATGTTTTGTTCATTTGGTTTTAATTCAGTCCCAGTTAAGTATCTTATTACCAAAACAATTCCTGTGTGGGCAAAGATGGGAGCTTGTGATGCAGGCACCAACTGGTCTTTATGGCCACATTTGTTCTGGTAGGAGCAGCAGCCAAATGCTGTTCTGGGTCCCAAGCCCAAATGACCTGGCACAGCTTGTGTCCGTGCAACTAAATCAATTTATATCACCCAAACAGGATGACCTAATCCAAACTTACTTCTAGAAATACTTCCTGGCCTGGACTGTTTCTTTTGAAACTCTACCTAAAAGTGTGCCAGATGGTTTTCTGTACAGGCAGGCACGTGCAGACCTCCCCCTTTGCCCTGTCTGTGGTTGATGGCTGTGGGTCTCACCTTATCAAGCTGTGTCAGGTGCAGGCAGCGGCTGGCACAGGTCTTCTCTGGGAGCTCCCACCAATCCTAATTCTTGGGCTTTGTGATACTAAAGTTTCCAAAGCTCTGCTGAGGCCTTCAGGCATTGTGCTTGTAGAGACAGGCTTATGGAAAACCCACAGAATTTATCATTTTCAAAGAAAAAGTAGAAAAGGAAACCAGTTGCGAAGCAGAAATTCTTTATGTATCTCCAATAATGACAAATCAGAGAGCTGATAACACTGGCTTTCTTAATTCATGCCTCTTTTAATAAATTATTTTCTACCAAAATGTTTCTAAATTTTAAACCAGAACAATTTAAATGAAAACTTTCACAATGGAACATGCCAGAGAAGAGCCAATCTCAGCACAAAACACTTGTTAGCAAAGATCTTAGGACAATAAAATTGAAGGTGCAATGTACAAAACTCTTGTGTTTATCAAATACATTTTAAAATCATCTACCTATGGGTCAAAAAGCATGAGTGCCACTAAGCCCTCTTTCAAATGAAAACTAAATTAGGATCTGGGGAGTCTTTTATAAAATACATTAGGTAAGGATGTCCTGCAGCACTTCTCCGATCTACATGTTTTCCTAAGAGCTACCTCCACTGGTAAAAATAACATGAAGGGAAAGTATCTCAAGGTGTGGCCTGCTGACATGGCTTAATGAGCATGGCTTTTCCAGTCATGGGGAAGGAAGAAGATTGAGAAGATTACTGACAGATACACAAGTAATGTTACAGACAGGTCTAATGGAACTTTCATGAAATAATTACACTGTCAGTAGATGAGATATTTTACAAACTGCAGGCAGCCAGCTTAGGTAGCAGAACAGGTTTGTATTTATTGTGTGTATACACATTTGCTTTTACAACACAAGTTCAAAAATCAGACACTTTGTTTTATTGAGTAATAGTTTCACTGGCTGCATTTATATCTCTCTTGTCTCCCTGCAGGTCAAAGCAACTGATGCAGATGCTGATCAGTTTGGAGAAATTGAGTATTCTCTTTATGATGGATTTAATTTTTATGAAAAATCCAAAGCTTTCCAGATTGATCCACACACTGGTCAGATCTTTGTGTCTCAAGACATTGACAGAGAAGGAGATCCAACCACTTATGATCTCTTAGTAAAAGCTACAGATGGGGTAAGTTTCACCTTTCTACATTGCCAGATTTGTGAATGCTTTTGCAAATTTGGATGTCTGGTATACTTTTAAATGAGAGTGTAGTGACTGTGTAAGAATTGCATGAATTTGAATAAAATGTCTTATCCTTAAAGAGACCAGAAAATTATATTCATGAATTGTAAATTTTTACCAAAATTAATAAAATTGGCTGTGAATTATGCAATGACTCCTAAACAAGGTTTGGAAAAATGTTTCTAGGAAGCGTTAATCCTTGCTGATTTTCCTCCTCCTATTGGAACCAAGGGACTCCATGTTACTTCTGCCCCCTGCTTTTAAGATTACTGCAGCAGTAATAAGACAGTACCATGGGCTAGAACTCCATGGCTACTGTGGGTGACAATTACTTTCCTGGATAAATTCCTTGTCCTTTCTAGCTGGCTGATGCCACTGCTGCTGCTGTGGCTGGGTGCAGCCTCCGTGTAGCTGCCTGTCTGGAAGTTTTCCCACTTTACAAGCGCTGGTGTTCGGAATGGGTATTCTTGGTACAGCAAGGGCAGGGTAGTTGTATGTGCCTGAAATAATCCATTGCAGATCTCTGGCAGAGGGGGTGAGGAGACATTTGCTGTGGTGGGGACATATTAGGATGTCTGGGAATGGACACCTTGCCTACCTGATGCCATATGACAAAAAGTTTTGGTAGCAAGCGCCAGAAAAATAATGGAAGAAAATTATTCATTTGATTATTTTCATCACAAAATATCCATTTGGTGATTTGCAATCTGAGGCCCAGTCCATACTTGTCTTCACCTTCTTCTGCTTAATAAGGAATTATGAAGAAGCCGAAGAGAAGGTTATCGGTTGCCTTCAAATGTTAAAATTAACATAAGGACACTTCTCAAAATGTTATTCAGGTCACATTTTGCAGTACAATTTGTCCTGAAAAACATTGAAATTCATTTATTTCAGGCTATACAGTCTTTATTTCTTACTTTGAGTATTAAACTTGCATTTATGATAATAGCCTAAGTGTATTTAATATAACTCTTTAAAAATGCAGTTGTGCTAGAAATACTGTATTTTTCATTAAAATGCCTGTACTTTTTGTTATTGTACACTGAAGAAACTTAGTGAACTATGATTTCCATATTCATGAGTCGATGAACTTAAATAGCTGCAGTTGATGGTGGGTATTAATTAATTCATTTTGAGAATATAGCACTTGAGGGTTGAATTCAGATATATGTGTAATAGTTAAGCAATTCATCTGTTTTTTTCTTCAGCTGTCACAATTCAGTGTTTATTTCACAGGCTACAGAAATATTCTCTTTTATTAAATTGCTTTTAGCTGTGTGCCTTTTCTTCCTCATAGATTTCTTTAAAGGAGACAAAAATACATAAATATATTTGGATGTTTGTTTTCATATTCGTCTTTTTTGAATGTCTGATAACTTGACCCTGCTCATTGCAGGGGGCTTGGACTGGAAAAGCTTTGAAAGGTCCCTTCCTACTCAAACCATTTTGTGATTTTAATAGAAGAATATAAGGGTGGTTTATTCCAGGACAGTGCCTGTAATTTTTATAGCAGAGGTAGGTCTATGTGACCATTTAAAAATTTTGCTGGTATGTGATTTCTGCCTTCAAAATTGATACTTGAGTACAGATATCCAAACCTTGAAGAGTAAAGCAGTCAGTATTTCAATGTATAACAGCCGAAAATTATGTATTCTGCTCTACTTCATAATTTCATTTTCCTCTCATGCGCATGTTTTGAAGCTGTATAAATGTAAAGAACACATACACACATCTGGAATATCAAGATTAATCCTTAATAAAGGTTATGTTAGAGCTGGACAATAGCAGTGAAATTCTGAAAAGTTTCTAAGATATTCAGTCTGGTACAGAAGATTATTTTGAAAATCTGAAAGAAAATATGTTTGCATGAAAGAAGCTTGATGCCTTAATTGTTTACCTCAAGTTAAATAGCCAAAGCATTGAAACTACAGGGTATTTAATTTTTAAATTGCTCTGTCACTTATCTTCATTTAGGGACCTTGTGTTTTCAGAAGTTCAATAATGGGGAGAAAGGCTCAGTTTTTGATTGCCTTGTTTGTGACAGGCAAGGCTTGATCTTTTTATTGGAAGTCAGCATTTTGTAGATCCCAGTGATTTATCTTCTAGAAGTTTGCCCATCTGACACCTAAATACTGAAGCACCTAAATTCAATATCAGCTCTTCAGAATTTTCAGTGCACCTGAACTTGTGTTGACCAAATCTTCACCTTTAAAACAGAACTGTAGTAGGATATTTATTTCCTGACATTCTGCTGCTGATTTTGATGGATTAAAGATGTTAGGTATGGGGTTCAAAGTAGAGGCTGTGATCAGGGGAGAAATGTGTACAGAAAAGAGAGGGGAAGAACGAAGGGTCACTTTTGACAAAGGAGGGTAGAGCAATGAAAAGGAAAGAAAATAAGACAGTTAATTAGAAATGAGGAGGAAAAGAAAGTATTTTCCAGGTGGTGTGCAGTTTATCTTACAGCAAAACTATCAGTTTCCTCCACCTGTTCCTGGCTACTCCATTACATGGCTTTAGAGCTTGTCAGTCATGTCTTTTATGCATTGTGTAGAAAATGTTTAAGGAGTGAAATTAAATTGCACACAAGAGCCTGTGGAGAGGCAGGTGGAAAACAGCTTCTGTTAAACTGGTGTTAAATAAACATCCTGTGGGAGCTCGTGGGAGCACTCTCACTGATTAAGCAAAGATGAAAAGAAATGTTCTTGTATCTTCGATATGAAATGGTAGGTCTGGAGTTTTTCAGCTGCCACATCATCACTGCAAAATGTTCAGTGCACCATCAGCAGGTGTGTTAGTGACTCTCTTGCTGCCTTTCTGCATAGAGAGGTACTTTGTTTCTTGCTTTTTCGTAATCCACCCTGACTATCCAGTTTTCTTTGTCTTTTACCCTGGAGCAATTGAAACCTAGATATAAACACTTGACACTCACAGGCAAAGCTTCTGAAGAACTTAAGGCTTTTGAAATAATTGGAGATATTTCTCCACTTTGACAGCATTGCAACTTCAAGACCACATATCCTTTAGGTTTACCAAAAAAAAGTCTTTATGTCAGAGATTCTGTATCTAACAGTTCAGTTTGGAACAAAAATTTGACAGTATGGTTCACTGACAGAAGCTTTGGAGGCTGTGATGAAAATCTTGATGGAGTTTTAAGCATTTTACAGCACCAAAATGAAGAAATACAGCTACTCAAATTAGCATCATTTCTACTTATTAAGACAAAGAGCTTCCCCTGCCAAAGGCAGGGTAATTCTTTTTTTTTTTAAGAATTGATAAAGATGTGTACTAATAGCTTTAGCTAATCACACAAATTTGATCCTCCTGAAATAAAGAAAACATTAATTGTTGTTATTTTGGCTTGATGGTAGTTTATGTCCCCTTTATCTTCCACGAGGGAAACAACTCTCAGGACTCTGACAGAGAAGTCATTGCAATTGTGAGTTCTTGTTTCATCGGGGAGTATAACAGTAGTTAAAAATACTTGAACATTTGAGATAAAGGATTTTAAACTGAACAGCTGTGGCTTTCTGTTGCTTGTTAACATAGTTTGACAAATGTAATTTTCTGTCAGCAATCGACTTCATGTAAGTCAGCCTTCATATTTTGGAGATTTATGTTTTGCTTGCTTCTGACTAGATGAAGTGTATCCACATTGTTAGAAATAGAAGGACTTTTTGTTCCTTCTCAATTGGGATGATACTTATTTTCAGTTGTCAGAGCAAGAATTGGGCTATAACCAGTTAATATCATAAGTAAATATCATACTTGACATGTGAAGGTGTACACTGCTCCTTCAGGAAAAGAAGGTTCTGTTTCCATCATAAAATTCGATCTATCTTCTGAGAGATTAGGTTTCCCCACACAGTTAGAGTTAATCAATTTCAAAAGACTTTGCAGTCTTTAAATAACTCCATAGCATAAGTACAAATAGGCTGAAGAGAGGGGTTTGGGGTTTTTTCATGCCTGTTTAGCAATAATGAAGCTTGAAAGAAACAGTTTAACACAAGCTCTTGTGAGTTTGGTTTCATGCTGTTCCAACCATCTTCTTTTAGATGCTTTTTATTCTTGACCTCACTTCTTCCCTGGCCCTCTTCCCTTAAAAATGCATCTGATTTCTGTTCTAAAGTACCTGAAAGCTGTGGAGAAACAGGAGCATCTTCTGACAGTGAGAAGGGCACATTCCCACATTCCCTCCCCTTCCCCTTCCTTCCCTTTTAGCTCCTGTGCAGGGGATTTCCTCACCATGGAAATCAAGGTACTGGGGAAGGGGCTTGCCCTGAAGTGGGGATGTTGGCAGTGGGCTCACTGCCATCTCCATTTCTCCCTATTGGCATGGAGTTTCATGGCAGTCCCAGTAACTTGTAGGCTGATGCCCATTCAGTACCCTTCAGAGTCCTGGTCCCCAGGCAAGTGTCCTGGCTGCTGGCTGCCGGCGCAGCAGCGTGAGCCCTGGAAGCATGCCATGCCTTATTTTCTTCGGAAGCACACCAGGAGGATGTGGGATAGATCTCCCCATTTGTGAGTGAAACATAGACACACGATGTACAAGATCATCTTAATTTTCCACGTACTCGAGCCTTTATGGGTATATGTCACTGCCACCCAACATAGGTAACATTACAACACAGAAGAAAAGAAAAAACCAGGACAAAGCAAAAATCTCTATTAAAATGTGCAAGCAAGTCCTGACAGTATTTTTTTCCCAAAATAACCTGAACCTGTGGACATGCTAACCAAACCCTCAAAAATAGTTTTGTGGGTGATTGTTATGTGGCAGGGTAAGTCTAGAGGAGTCGTATCCAGTTTGAATCATTAGATAGTTTCATGAAGGTCAGGTTTAAAATAATTGACAGGAAGAATTAGATTGCAGAAATATGCAACATAGTTGTTTCTGGGTTGGCTTGGTTTTCTTTGTATCATAGCTACTGTGACTGCAAAATTCAGTTCGCACTAGCTCAGCATACTTTGTCATGTGTATGCATGAACATCTGATCTGCGTCAGCAGTTTCTGTAAGTGACTGCTACAAGCACGGCACGCTCAGTGTGACTCTGAAGAGCTCAGGATTCTTCCTCCATCTGTGTCTTAATGTGCTGCATAAAGCACGTGCAGACTATCCATGCCTGTGCTGGCTTGTGCCTCTGAACATGCCAGTGCCCCAGCATTCACTGTTATCTCTGCCACAGTGGACCTGTTTTCTTTAAAAATGCTTGTCCTTCCTATGGCTGTAAAATAATCTTGGAAATATGAACCCCTCCAAACTCATGGAGGGAGTCCACAGCAGGTACAAGGTAGTGCCTCTGAGAAGTAAGTTGCCATTAGTTTCACTCAGGTGCCTGTGGGGTCTACACTTCAGCACCCACAGAGCTGTCTGTTTTGCAGATTGTCACAAAATTCCATGCTTTCCATGCAAATCAGTATTTTTCTGTAGTGTAGTCTGCCATGCCAGCTTGCAGTTGCTCCTTTCTGCTCCAGTTTCACTCCAGAGCAAGGCTAAATGTGGTCCCGTGGGTGCCCATGTGGTATTGTAATAGGCTTTTGTTGGGCATCTGTCGGTAAATTGAGGATGGGTCTTGCAGGCAGCAGCCTGACAGGTCAGCTTTTGTCTGTCCTGCACTGCTTTTAGTCTGTGTCCCTGGTTGAAGAAGCCTTATATTCACTGTTACGATGGTCAGGCTTTTACATCTAAAAGACTCATAGAGAGAAACTTTTTGTGCTTTACTGGAGCACCACAGTCACCTGAGGGGCATGTCTTTCTGGGGCACAAAGCCCTGACTTTTATCTGTGAAGGAATAAGTGGGGCATTGGTGATGTCAGCAGAAGCATGTGAAGTTAGACTAGCAAGGTTTTTGACATGTGTAGTGCTCATTAGCTTTGACAAACCTGACTTTTTGTTCAGGCCTCACCACTGTAGAGAAGCTGAATTCCTTTACATACTCGATTAGCTCATTGGTGTTGTGCTGAGCACGTAGCTTGTTTATGTGCAATCTTTTGGGGTATTTCAGATACTGTAAGATTCCTTTAATGCACATTTTCAATGATCAATATTGTTGCAGCATGTTCCTTTTCCTAATGATAGACTGAAGCCTGTTGTGCACCATCCTATTTTTAAAATTGATCTTGTTTTTTGGGTTTTTTTTTTCTTATTTATCCAACAGGGTGGTCTGAGTGCCCAAGCTTTTGTTCGCATCGAGATAGAAGATATTAATGACAATCAACCTGTTTTTGAACAAGACATCTATGTGACAAGTATCAGCAGTCACGCACAGCCCGGAACAGAAGTCATCAATGTTGTTGCCACAGACAGAGATTCAGGAATATATGGTGTTGTCACATATGAACTGGTCCCCGGAGAATTTTCCTCTTTTTTCACAGTGGATACATCTACAGGTACTGTATGAGTCTATGATTCAGAAAGGTGGTAATTATACAAGATGTATATTTTCCTATGTTTTCCTGATGATGCTTTTTATAATTGGAGTCATGTCATACAGGTGAAACTTAGATTCTGATGGAAAGAAATTCCAGAGGAAGATGGAGGATTTAGGTTTAACATGAAACCTTTGCATTCACTGGAATAAGCAGAACGGAAAACATAGTACATGCCAGTACAGTGAAGGACAAGCAGCGTGCCACTTATCCACTATTTTCAGCCCTAAATCTATTCATCCCTGTAAGAAATAGTAAAAACATTACTTTTCTACTAAAATATCTGAATTTCTGAAATGCTTAGGGCTTACTCTTGAAGAGCAATAGAAGGCCCTTCAAGATGCTCATCCTTTCATTTCTTCTCTGTTTCTGTTCTAATCTTCCTCTGTACTGTGCTAGGATAAGTCCCCATTCTGCTCAGTCTTACAAGACATATTTGCCTCCCTGTTTGACTCAATGTTTAACTTTCTAAGTGTCTTTTTCTGCCTTTTACTTTCTGATGTGATGCCTCATCCTTCTGGCTTCTGGAGAGAGGTTCAATGAAGGACTGGTGACGAGAACAGAAGAACAATTACGGCAAAAGCAAATCTGTGTGAATCTTACAGATTGAATTACTCTTCCCATTGCTACAAAACAGCCTCTGTAGTTAGCTTTCTAATCTTAAGATAGTTGCCAGCATCAGCTGAAGAGAACATGAGCATTGCATCTACAAATGTCCGTGGTGCCTTTCAGTGAGTGGTTGACTAAACTCAAACTGCCGTTTTTCTTGAGGGCCAGCCCTTGCATATGAATGTATCCTGATAAGAGATGGTCCTGGCACAGACTATTTTTTATGTTTTGAGATCTTTTTGGACTGTGGTATGTGTGTATATATTAGCTCTTTGGCATACAAAATCTTGCAAGGTTCTATTCTTTCAAAATGTTGTCTGTTTTTGCACAGTTCCCAAAATATTCTGAACAGAAGAAACTAATCTTCTTAGGAAGTCAGTCTGCTTGTCTTGGCTATTTCAGAATTTATTTAACTGTGGGCTTTTAACTACCTGTCAAATCAGGTTCTCAGGGGCATAACTGATGTCAAAAATACATAGGTCAGTCAATAAATAGGAAGCTGGCTCTCCACAGGCATTTAACAGGTCATTTTAAAACTGTCCCATCAGGCTTGTTGAAGAGAGCCCCTGCGGATCATGTTAGCAGCACTGGCTTTCCAGCAGCCCTCTGCTGAAAGAAAGCCTTTTGAAAGGCTTCTTCCTTGGGTTGTGACCTTTTGGCCTCTCTTTCCAGTTTGGCACTTTGTCTAGGAAAAATGTCATGCTTAATGATGAAGACTCTATAAGCTTGTAAGTTACTATTACCTTGTGGATCTATCACGCTATTTTATCAAAGGCAGACCAAATTCAGGGTGAAGTTGCTTGAGGTCATTATTGCTGACATTTCATGATGAGAAAAGCTCTTAGGTCAGACACTATTCCCAGCATTATAGTGCTTGGAATCTGATTGCACTTAATCAGATCTCCTGGGTAATTCACAAGGTCAGACTGTGTCTAATTTTAACTTATTAGTATTAATGCTGGGTTTTTTTTTTCTTCTGAATACATTTTTTCCTTTTATATTCTTCCACATCTACTTACAATAGAGCTTATGCTCAGTGCCTGGTGAGGAGAATGATTTTTAAACTATTTGAAAAAAAATAAACATTTTAAACAAACAAAAAAAAATTAAAATTGCCAATTTATCACTCAGAAGCTTTGCAATCTTTGAGCTCCAAAACCTGTTCAGTACTCAGAGAGAGATGAAACAAGTGGCTCACTGTTAGGACACAGATTTTGAGCTCTTCCTCCTTACCTCTTGTTATAACAGAGACATTTTCCAGTGTTCATTGTGCTAAAGCTGTCTTCATATGCCCTGATATATGGCCTAATTTAGCTGTGCCTCTCTGAAGGTTATATGAGGGACTTCATCTAGTTATCTGGGCTGCATTTTGTGAACAGAGGGCAATGGGCAAGTGCGTGAAGGAACAGGAATTCTCCAGGAGATGGATGCTCAAACCAGAAAGCCAAATGAGATAATATTACAGTTTGGTCTCTATTTTTCTGATCTTGTGGATGTGCAGTCTGTTACTGATGTGTTCTGCAGTTTTTCCAATTTGTAGTATGGCATATTCTGTTTTATCTGCTCTTCTCATTATTAGAGGACCTAAATGAAGGGACAACGATGATGTTGGAGTATTCTGTGGATTTGCCGTCCTGATAAGTTTTACTTTTTAAAATATTTTTTTTTCCTCATGGATAGAGCATTTAGGAAGGAGAAATGAAAATCAGTGAAGTAGTAATTTTGACTTACTGTGTTCATTATAGCCCTTATTACTATATGTGAACAGAGATATTTTCAGTATTATGAGATTTAAAATAATTAGTAGCTAATCATTTGTCACATTACACTATGATACATTAAAATCACATGCAAGATGATGCTGTTCTCCAAGACATACATAATTTCTGTTTTATGGAATCTATATGGCATCTGGATTTGAAAATTTATCTTGCTATAATTTTCTTCAGGGGTATTTCTCGAGTGCTGCACTTAAAATACTCACTGAAAATTCATTTTTGAATTTTTGGAAGAGAAATGGATAAAACAGTAAAATAGCAATTGAAACCCAAATTCTTCACTGCTGTGGCTTGCTTCTGGCTCTTCTTTTTTAAAGCTCTTAGTTTTTCAGTGAGCTGTGTTCACAATATCCTACCAGCTGGTCAACTCCTGACTATATAGAATATAACAATACTGCTTTTGACACATAGATATTATGAGGTTGAGGCACATCCAGGCTCTTTGAAGGGGCTCTATCTTTTGTTTCAAGCACTGGGACATGTGGATGTTGTAAATAGATAAATTCAGTGGGAGTGGGAACATCCTTTTATTGACCAGATAGACATTCCAGTGATTTTTTTTTTTAATTCTAACCAAGATTTTATTAGTTGTATTTGTTTGCTATTTTAGCTCTTAGACACTGCATTTATTGTTTGTGATATGCTCTTGTACTCATAAATAACATTTATTGTGTTTCCATTTGTGAAAAAGTTGAAGTGTTTTTCATTTGATTGATGATAGACTTTCCACAAGAAAAACCACTTTAAGAACTGTATAACTAGAAAAATGTACGGATAGGAAATTGTAAACCAGCTCCTCTGCTGGTTCGTGACTCTTGCTATCATTTTTTTCTGGTGTTGGTGTAAACAACATCTTGGCTTCATTATGTTGCCTTTTGTAGATATCTGATCCATGCATGATCTATGAACAGTACTCGTGAATTGATTAGAACAGGGCAAGCTGAAGAGCTCTTCTGGCTCAGGAACTGTTTGAGCTATGTTTGTTTATTTTCCCATTGTCACCTAACAAGCTATCTGAAAGACAGTGTATTTTATAGTTATGGCTGAGCTGGTAATTATAAGTGTAAGTCACAGGATGCAATCATAAATGTGGCAGAAAACCTATGCAGTGCTTAGCTTTAAGACTTTAGGATTAACAACTGAACTTTCATTACGTTACAAGCATTAATACTTTCCTTCACCCAAGGGCATGTAATTAATTTTTCCATTGATCTGAGTGATGCCCTTTTTGAGAGATGGATAAAAAGGTGGTGATCATCTTACAACTTCCCTGAATCAGAACTACAGTTTCAAACCAACAAAATTAATAATAGTCCTTGAAAATTATTCATGGACTTCATGTTTCAGTCTTCAGGTAAATGGTCTCTTCATAGTCTTAGAGCAAATCCCCTACTTAGTCACTGTGTGCAGAGAAAACTTCCATGAAGGCTAAGCAAAAGGCAACAGCCAGCGGTTTGTCTTCAAGTGAAGGCACCTGTTATTTAAACCTAGTGTGAAAACCACGTAGAGAAAGTATCGTTCACTCAGTGTATGTTAAATACAGTAACAGTATGTATACATACGTATACTTATACATACAGTATAAGCATTTAATTTAGCTTCTTTCTTTCAACTCTATAGGATATTTAGGCTTGTGTTTCTGTGATTCCTACCTAAATTAGATGCCTAGAACAAAGGCTATGACCTTCCTTTTGTGTATTTTATTGAGAATGTTTCTGTGAACATGGT
>VYZQ01018496.1:41228-73850 GCA_013400655.1 Mystacornis crossleyi
TATTTGTTTGCTATTTTAGCTCTTAGACACTGCATTTATTGTTTGTGATATGTTCTTGTACTCATAAATAACATTTATTGTGTTTCCATTTGTGAAAAAGTTGAAGTGTTTTTCATTTGATTGATGATAGACTTTCCACAAGAAAAACCACTTTAAGAACTGTATAACTAGAAAAATGTACGGATAGGAAATTGTAAACCAGCTCCTCTGCTGGTTCGTGACTCTTGCTATCATTTTTTTCTGGTGTTGGTGTAAACAACATCTTGGCTTCATTATGTTGCCTTTTGTAGATATCTGATCCATGCATGATCTATGAACAGTACTCGTGAATTGATTAGAACAGGGCAAGCTGAAGAGCTCTTCTGGCTCAGGAACTGTTTGAGCTATGTTTGTTTATTTTCCCATTGTCACCTAACAAGCTATCTGAAAGACAGTGTATTTTATAGTTATGGCTGAGCTGGTAATTATAAGTGTAAGTCACAGGATGCAATCATAAATGTGGCAGAAAACCTATGCAGTGCTTAGCTTTAAGACTTTAGGATTAACAACTGAACTTTCATTACGTTACAAGCATTAATACTTTCCTTCACCCAAGGGCATGTAATTAATTTTTCCATTGATCTGAGTGATGCCCTTTTTGAGAGATGGATAAAAAGGTGGTGATCATCTTACTGTAGTTCTGATTCAGGGAAGTTGTTTCAAACCAACAAAATTAATAATAGTCCTTGAAAATTATTCATGGACTTCATGTTTCAGTCTTCAGGTAAATGGTCTGTTCATAGTCTTAGAGCAAATCCCCTACTTAGTCACTGTGTGCAGAGAAAACTTCCATGAAGGCTAAGCAAAAGGCAACAGCCAGCGGTTTGTCTTCAAGTGAAGGCACCTGTTATTTAAACCTAGTGTGAAAACCACGTAGAGAAAGTATCGTTCACTCAGTGTATGTTAAATACAGTAACAGTATGTATACATACGTATACTTATACATACAGTATAAGCATTTAATTTAGCTTCTTTCTTTCAACTCTATAGGATATTTAGGCTTGTGTTTCTGTGATTCCTACCTAAATTAGATGCCTAGAACAAAGGCTATGACCTTCCTTTTGTGTATTTTATTGAGAATGTTTCTGTGAACATGGTGGATAGACTTTGGCTGGATGCCAGGTGTCCACCAAGGTCATTCTATTACTCCTCTCCTCAGTTGGGCAGGGGAAGAAAATGATGACAAAAAGCTTGTGGGTCAAGAAAAGAACAGGGAGAAATCTTTCAGCAATTAATGCCGTGGGCAAAAGAGACTCAATTTGAGGAAATGACTTTAATTTATTGCCAATCAAATCAGAGGAGGGTAATGAGAAATAAAAATTACATCATAAAAGACGTTCTGCACCCCTCCCTTTTCCTGCACTTAACTTCTCTCCCAGTTTTCTCTATCTCCTCTGGCCCTGGCAGCGCAGGAGGATGGGGAATGGGAACTGTGCAGTTCATCACAGGTTGTCTCTGCTGCTCCTTCCTCCTCACACTCTTCCTCTGCTCAAGCATAGGTCATTTCAACAGGGTCCAGTCCTTCAGGAACAGAATGATCCGATATGGGTTTCCTGTGGGGTCACAAGTCCTGCCAGCAAACCCGCACCAGTAGAGGCTTCCCATGGGGTCACAGCCCTCTTTGGGCATCTGTCTGCTCCAGCGTGGGGTCTTCCATGGACTGTGAGTGGATCTCTGCCCCATTATGGACCTCCATGGGCTGCAGGGGGACAGCTGCCTCATCATGGTCTGCACCACAGAAACCCTTGCCATACAAACATAAACACAGTACACTGAGATATTTGGAGATCTCTCCGTTGACTTGAAGATACTTGGATCAATCTTTTGTTATAATACCTTCTGTTACTTATTTACACAGAAAAATATGTATTGAGTAGAATAGCAAGCCTTTTTGCAAGAGCTGGTCAGTAATTGAACATGAAAAAAAACTTTTCAGCACAGAAGTACAGCTCCTGCAAAATCAACATTCTTTTGAGGAAATTTTGACTTGCTAAAAAACCTGCTCCCTTTAAGATGTGCTCTGATTTCTTTTTAACAGAAGAGCAAAAGGCATCATATGACTAAAATGTCCTGTAAAAGATGTAGAGCAGTCTAGGGGCTTAGTCTATTGGAGAAGAATAAAAGGAAGAATTTTTGCCTAAAAATCATGCAAATTTAAGAATATAAGAAGTAACTTAACCAAAAGCCAGTTTTAAGTCCAGCATATTATCACTTTTGTCTGGTAATGGATACAAGAGGAGGAGTTAAGTGCAGAGCTTGTACAGAACAGTCCCTTACTGGTATACGTTTCTTGTTTTGGCCGTGTGTATTTTATTGCTGTGGAACCATATGTAAATGCAATTTAATGTAAAACTGACTTACAGTAAACTTTGATTTGGTTCAGAATAAATGCATTCCATTAAGGATGCTGACAAATTTTGTTTTATTGAAGAAAATGGAACTGTTTTTTTAACAGATGCGTCTTAGGGAATTTCAATTGCATGGAAAAATTTTGCTTTATTTTTACTGCAATACAGGTTGAAAAGTAATGTTGAAATACCAAAATTTCTCTTTATGGGGGGAAAAAATTGAAACTTTGCTGAGCTCCATGTATTATATAGTGTTTAATATATAGCAGATTGTAATAGGCATCAAAGTAAAATGGGGATGCACCCTTTCTAAAGAAAACAAGGCCATATTTATGATGATTGATGATGTTTTTGTATAGTATTGGAGGAAAAAATAGTTTATTTTTGAACTACTTTTGGCATTTTCCTACAGCATGTAGTACATTTGCTGAACATATGAAGAGCTTGACATAAATAACATTTAAAATTAGGAGTGTTTTATTTTGGAACATTTTGAGGCCACTTCTGTTTTTAAACTGCAGTTTCTTGAATTACTGTCTTTCTGATCTGTCATATGATATTGATAGTGTATTCAGAATGCTGCAAGTCAGAGGAATACGTCTGAGACACTGGTTTAGAATGGTAAGTTTTCACCTTTGAAGAATTTTTTTTTTGAGTTAAATCAAGAAGGAAAACTTAGTGGTCTCAGCTGAGTCATCTGGGGACATTTACCTTCACTGAGATCTCATCTAATGAGAAATTTACCATAAAGAATACAGAAAAGAGTATATTGTTCTTGAAGCACACAAATTTGCTGTAGTAAGTGTAAGGGGGCAGCTTTTGGCCCTGAAAGAAAGTTGTGTAGCAGAACAACATGAAAAAATATCCATACTGCTAGCTCTTAATGTATGTATCTCTTTTTCCTTTCATGTATAAAATCCAGTAGAATTGGCTATCTACAAAGAGAAATATTCCTACAAGCTATGTACCAAAAACTCAACCATGCAGTAGCTGGGTGACATGTGTACGTGAGGTTATTGTGAATGAAAGAACTCAAAGTATTAACAAAAGTACACCAGCCCACTCTCATTTCTCCTAGTCAGATCTCAGAAACAGAAGAACCCACCAGAAGTGACAAAGAGCAAACTTCCCTGGCATTGCATAGATGATGCGGGCTGTTAAAAAAAGGTGGTGAAAAGGAAGAAGTTATGCCCAAAGCTCCCATTTTAGAGGAGGGGAATAGTGTGATATTTATACAGTAACATTCAGACAAGTAGCCCTTTTCTTTGCTAGGCACTGTATGGGTCTCAGAGTACAGGATGTATTTACTGTACTTTGTGTTCTCAGTTAACCTAAAGAAAAGAAAGAACAGCAAATATATCTTCTTTGGTGTACAGCAGGCTTCATTCTGTATCTGTCCTGATACATCTTTTTGCACAGTACGTTCAAAGAAATATCATCCCTGGTTACCATGGCAGTCGAGTTTTGTTACCAGGTTGTGCACTGAGCTATTTTTGGATCTAGAGGTTGGCAGTTTGATTGAAAAGGTCCTTGATTAAAAAATGTTTTTGGAAAGCTTCCATAAGCTGAGCAAGCAAAGGTGATCTGTTGAGAAAGTGTGGCAGGGCTAGAACTGTACAGATTGTGTGGGGAAGTCTCCGCCTTTGTCTTTGAAAATACAGCAATTCGCCAGGCCAGAGTCCTGCCTGCTTACTGGTGTATGCTTTGATTTCTGGGTGGACTCATGTTTGTGTAGGAGTGTTCACTTTGTATGCAATCAGACAGCAAACACACTCTGAAATACTGTTAGGTCAGATGAAAAGAAATAAACCAAGGCAGAAACAAAGGAAATCTGCTTGTAACAGCAAATTATATCTCTTCAGTTATCTGTTCTACTGAAAAAGTAGCGTTTTGTTGGGGTTTTGGTGGTGTTGCTTGTTTCTTTGTTTGTGGGTTTTTAGGGAATAATTATTTAAATATGTATATGTACATGTACAATATAAAGGAAGCTACATCAAAGTAATATTTTTTTCTGTATTTAGTTTAGTTTTTACATCCTGTGATGAGTCATTATACCTTTGTTGTATTAACATTAGAATTCTATTAAGCAAACCACCCCCAAATCCTGGTCCTGTCCACCGACACCTTCCTTTGATGGACTCTTACTCTTGCGTAGCTCTTCCTTAGGGATTCATCATCCTTCATGATGGCAATCAAACCTTTTAATAAAATAGTACTTAAAAGTAGAAGCATTGCTCTAAAAAAAACTGCCTTCTTTAAACTCTCATCTTCTCAAAATCACTGGAAAAATGCATTGCAAATTTTGTTTGTCTGCAACTTTTCATGGATTTTTTGAGCATTTTTTAGGATTGTCCAGCACCCGAGGACTTTTTACAGACCTTCCTGTGCTAAGCAAATTCTTGTGATTAAACACAGTGTGTTTATATAGTATTGGTTGTAGACACTAAGTCTTTTTATATCTATTTCTCTTTCGAAGAGGAAAACTATGAATTTAGCACAACAATTTGCTACAGAGGGGCCAGTGTTGAAAGCATCTCCAGTGCAGGGGTGTGAGACTTCTGCAAAGTACAAATGTAGCTAGAAGATTGATATGGGTTCCATCAGTTTTTTACTACAAAAACATTCAAACACTGAATATCTTCAAACTTGAAGAAGTTCTCTTCTTTGCTGAAATGCAAACCAGTGTTTGTGCCATCAAAACTAAGCTTTTTAAAGACTTTTCATATGAGCTGAAGCTGCGTGTATTACGGCAGGTAGACTGTAAATAACAGTGTAATTCCTTATTAATTCCTTCCTTCCCCTGGCAGTTATTAAACCAGCTATTAAAAGAGTATATTTGGCAGTGTTGCTATGGTTACCATGAAGAATGCAGCTTCACTAAGAAAGGTGCATTTTAAGTAGAGATAAAATGCTAAAGCTGGAACCTGTATGTGGTGCCAAGATTAGAGCATAGGCAATGAGTTGGATAAACTTAAATAAAAATGTCAAGCAGAAACACTATCATTCTTCCTTAAAACAATGCTAATTTTAATATTAATGCAAAATGCACACCTCCTAACTGCATCCAGCTAGTGGAGGACCACCCTGTCTATGCTCATTTTGAAGTTTTTTCTGATATAAAAAGCAAAGCTGTACATGCGTCCCTGGGAAGCTGCTGTGCTAGTGTGGGTGCTCTGGGCAGATCAGTGGGTCAGCTCTGACCTGCACAGTAGGGAACAGCAGGTCCAGTGGCCAGCTTTGAAGGCAAACTGGGGTGATCAACCATATGGACCTTTTGGCCATCTGCTTGTTGTCTGAGCTGTGTCAGGCCATGCCAGCTGGCCCATCCTGGGGTATTTGCTGAAGAAATACTGCCATCATTTAACGTTTGCTAGGGTGTTTGGTTTCTAGGGCTTAGGTAATGCTATTGGTAACTGTTAATTTTATTCCTCTTGCCGTGTTCTAAATTTGCTTTTTTATTTCATGAACGATGATGTAATATTAGAAGCCATTTAAGTATGCATACCTATGCAATCCAGACTTTTTTACTGAAGTCAGTGCATCCTGATTTGTATCTTTGCAGCGCTTGAGTAGTGGAAAACATTTGGTTTACCTACAAATGGCTTTAAACATGGGGCTGATTTTTGTTTTGCTTATGGGAGAACCCTGTGCAAAAACAGATTTTCAAAGTGCTCAGCTGAGGATGTGTATGGAAATCCTATTGGGTTAATCAGTATGATTAAAAGTTCTTTTGGTAAGTGAACCTATGTCGGTGCTGTATGCTCTTGTAAGATTAGGACTGAACACAGGATCAGAAATATAATTAAAAATGTATTTTAAAAGAATCATTATATGTGGATTCCTGTCTCCTGCCTTTAATTGCTGAGAAACAGCAGTTAACCCCCTTGTGGTATAGGGTGCACCTTCACAAAAATAAGAACAGCAAAATCGCATGAGAAATGTTGTCATTGCCAGAGGATGGTGAATGACACAGAATCCTGTCCTTCATTAGTGCATTTGCACTTTCTGGGCAAATAGGCACAGAGTGAAGAGCAAGACTTCTTGGAAGTTTGTGCCCTACCATGTACAGCAAGTGAGGAAGTATGAAGCAGATGAAAGAGTTGGCAGTCATGATTTTGCCCTTCAATACTACACCATGCATTCAATCCTCCAAACCATTGTAACAATTTCTGCTAGCCCGTAAGCATAGATTGTTCTGAAGCAAAACACTTGTAAATTCCAGCTCAGCTGTGCTGAGCTAACCTGCCTTGGATCAGAGCTGTTCCCAAACCACAGCCTGCAGTGGCAGTTGCTAACATGCATCCAGCATTGCAGGATCTGCCTGAAATCTGTATCCAGATCATATCCAGGCAGCAGGCAGTCTGTATGTCATGCTTTTGATTTGTAAGTGTTGGAATCAGTTAGCCCATGCAGATCTAGTCAAGAAAATGAGGTTGCCAAGGTGTGAATAAGGCTGGATGTTAATGCTTCATCTGGTGTGTAATTATAAGATTGTTCACCTGTGAAGCAGAATTGATTCCAGCTCTCTCTCATGCAGAATAAGGAATTAAGCAGAGGTAAAATCTTCAAAGCAGTGCAGTGATATAAATATTAATTTGAAAAATCGGAATTAAATATTTTTAAAGGCAGCAGGTAAGACTTTTCATTTATATGGTGAGTCAAGCTGTAAGAGAGGTGCCACTTTTCTTAGAGTGGACTCACACTTGTGTCTGTGTGGTCCCCTGCTGGGAGCTTTGGTAAAACGTTCCTTGCAGAGGAGGTGTCTCATTTTTTCCCTTTTCATTGTCAGTGTTACAGAAACTGTTTTTCATAATAGAAGAATATATTCTGTACCACAGCAACCTAATTGTCTTTTAAGTTCTCCGAAGCCATGAATTACAGGCTGAAAATGATTGTGGTAATAACTATAATAAGCCCCAATCTTAATCACAGAATGGGAAAGAAGGGAAAACCATAATTTGTCTTCAGCCTGTTACTGAGTGAGACATGCCTCTGTTGAGTTTCACACACTGAACCTGTGCCTTTGACAGTTCCTTCTCCTTGCAATTTCCTCCGTGTTTCTGCCTTTGCAGTGTAGTACTCGGGCATCTCCTGCACTCTGCTGCAGCAGATGAAATGCACCCAGCCAGCCTACTCTGAGGTGTGCTGGCTGCTGCTTTTGGCCCAAGTGGTCCTGTCCCTTTCAGTCACAGTCTGCTGTTTTGCCTAATCATATAGAAAGTGAAATCCCAGATGCTGCTCTCTTCCACGGCTTCTTTCCCGTCATGTGGTGCCATAATAGAGCCTAATGAGGCATGTTCACCAACATACGGCAGAGCTCTCTCAAATGTCTGTGTAGGTTATATATCACCAGATGCAAAGCTAATGCCCAGTCCTACAATGCTGAAAGAAACAGAATGTACACAGTTAAAATTCAAAATGGGTTATTAAATTTCTGCATACTACAGTTTTTGAGGTTGCAGGGAACCATATGGGAAACACATACTTTTTACTTGGAATCTGCCATTGTTCTTATGGCGTACCTGGTCCTGCAAAAGAGAGCTGAGTTGGTGAGATGTACCTGCCTATTCCCCCTTTTCCGTATGACACAGCAAAAGAATGAAGCAAGAAAACGAAATCTTTTCTTAATTTTCTTTTTTTCGTTCTGTAACCGAACTGGCATGGAGTGTGCTGCAATGTGTCGAGGTCAGCAGAGAAGGAGCTTTGGTTCTGGAATATTTCTGTTCCACCAGGTCTTCAGAACTCCTGGAGTGGAGCACTGTTTGCTCCACCCTTTGCTAAAGGATGTTCTGAAGTCTTTAGTTACTGCTCTGAGAGTAAGATTTTCAGTTTGATGCTTTTCTGTAGAAGTTTTTCAGTTCTCCACATACCTCTTGAAGTATCTAAAATGAGAAAAAGATATTTTTGTCATTGTCAATAGAAAAATATCCAACTGGTCAAGTTAATAACATAGAGTCTATTTGATTGATTTAAATTAATTTTACAGAAATTATGTTAAAAGTCCATGTGTATATACTTATCCTCTGGGGAAAAAAGGTTAAATCCCTTTGCCCTTCAAGCTACAGTTGCTTGGATTTCCTCCGCAAATACCAAAAGTTTATGTCCTTGAAGGACTATTTTGTTGAGCTGCTTAAGTAATCATAAAACTCAACCATCAGAAGAAAAAAAAATTGAAAACAGCCAAAATAAGGTTGTTTCTTAGAACTGCATCAGTTGTTGGCATAGGAGCTGGATCAGTAGTGAACCCTGAATCCATCTGTATCACAGTTGTGCTTTTAGTGTGGTTTGTCACACTGGAATAAGTGTCCCTTTTTTGTTAGTGAAAAGCATTTTTCCTTGATCCTGAAGACCCTTTTAATGCATTTTAAGCATGTCAAGACACAGTTTATTATCGTGTCCTGGCAGTATATGTGGAAAGTATACTACATGCACATTTGAATATTCATAAGGATTTTATGTATTTTCCATTATTCTGCTTAAAAATGGATTGTAGAAAATTAATGTTGTGGCTTCACCCTAAATTTTGAGAAGATATATTCTCATTGAATCATGCACTGATTCTCCTGAGACACTTTGAGCTAACTCTAGTTTCACCCTGTCTAACCACTGAATGTCCAACTTGAATGGCAAACGTCATCCCTACTAAACTTACCTTGAGAGCCAGGAAATTACAAAGGTGGCTCAAAGTTTAAAGGTTTGGTTTCACTGAACTGGCAGGTGTTTTGTGTCTTCACCAGCGTCTACAAAAAGCTGGGTGATTTCTTAAAAATATCTGTAGGTATGTAAAAGGTCGTCTCTATTAGTTGAATCACCTGAGTTTACTGCAACTTTACTACTTAGTACCCTGTCATTTTAGCATTTAGTGTATATTTAGTTAAACTCGCTCATTGCTAAGAAAAATCTTCCTGCATTTGGTCACCTTTCATCTTCATTTTCATATTGAAAAACTTACTTCACAAATAGCTTATCTTGAGGAATGTACATCCAAAGTGCTATATTTTGGGACTGAACATTGTATTTTCTTTTCAAAGAATTATTCATATAATTTATATAAAATGTAATTGAGAGCAGCTTGCAAATTCAGCGGACCTTAGAATTCACTATTAAAGGGTATTTTCACAGGAACTTGTGATCAGACAGCAGGTGATTCTTCCCAGGTACTTTCCACAGAGCCCCCTGCTCCTCTCTAAGATTTATATTTTGGGGCTCTGACTCCGTTTGTGTGGATGTTTTATTTCAGGAGTTACTTGAGCAGAATGTCTCCACAGCCAGGTTGAAATAACATTAACTTTACCATTTGCAAAGATAAATTAATCTTTTTTTACAATTTTTTTTCCCCACCCCAATGAACTTCAAAATTGCTATAGACTAGTAGTACTAGTAAAATCTAACACTGTTAAAGATTTAGCTGAATCTGTATTTCTAAAATCAGAATTATGGACACTGTGTTTTGAAACAGAACTTGCTGTGTTTCAGTGGCTTTGTGAATGGTACAGACCATATAATCTGAAAAGAACTTGGCTCTCAAAAATTGAACTGGGAGTGCTGATTTTTGTCCACATTGTCCAATCTTCTCTTAGAGTAGCAATACATGTTGAAACTATTTTGACAGCCTGCTGAATTTCCTCTTACATCTCTCTTAAGTGCTATTTTATTTCTGTGTACTTTCAGGAATTATTTACCTGACATCAGCTCTTGGCCAGCTGGCACATTCTGCACTCTTCCTGACTGTTTCTGCACGGGATGGGGGTGGCCTTCCCTCTGCCAGCAATGCAGCTGTCACTGTAAACATCCTTCAGACTGTTTTGGTCCCTGCCATATTTGAGAGATCCCGGTATACCTTTTCTGTTCCAGAAGATGCACCTGAAGACAGCGTGATTGGCACCGTAAAGGCCAGAGTGCCTCCAAGTAAGTCGCATTCTCAATCAGAGATTATGGATTATGCTGTATTTTTGTTGTGACCATTAGTTGGAGATAGCTGTAGGTGATTTTTTTTTTCCTGTAAACTTCCATGTTATTCATTCAGTCGGTCAAGCATTAAATAGAATTTACTGTTGGTGCTTACAGCAACTGGTGTAATGGCTGGTTTATCAGGATGCTCTTTAGAACAGCTGGAGATTCATGGTACTCTCCTTGATGGTCCATAGGGATTAGCAATGGCCTCCATTTTCTCCCTGGTGGATTTCTATAATTGTAAATGGGGAGATGGGAAGTTGTGAAAGTTTAAGTAAGTGTGATGGTCTGGCTCATGTTAAAGCATTAGCCATGCAAGGCAAATCTCAGAGCAGTACTTATAATCAGAGAGTATTCAGAAGTTTCAGAGGATCTGTGAGAAGTGCTCCTGGCCACCCGTCAAAAAGCCAAACCAAAACCGACCAACCAAACAAAACCCCACATTGTCTCAAATTAAGTGGGGAAGTCCATATGAGTGTTATGGGACCTTTTGAAAATATATTTAATCTATCTGGTTTTGTTATTATTTGTAAAGGGAAATGGGTTAGCTCCTGACAGTCCGTGGTCATAAAGGTCCTGTCCTGGGAGCCGTACCTATTTGGTACCTATGCAGAGCAGTGGGATCTGTGAGTCCACGTATCAGCCTGATGATGGATCTGTAAATATAAAGTGGTAGATGCCAAAGTTTCATACAAGTTTGATTAGTCAGGTCCTGCCATTCCCTTCTTTTGGGAAGGACTGTCCTCAGGGTGGAGATAGCATTTGCAGTATGGCCTTGGTGGTAAGCCTGAATCTTTAGACAGCTTGTGCTTTAAGTAGCATCTAACATATAAATGTTATAACAGTGGTCACCCATGAACAATAAGTTTATTAAAGTTCATTTTTTTTTTCAGAGAACTGCCACCTGTTTCATTCCTTGCTATAGTGAATGCCTGTGTGTAGTGAAATTGCTCCCACAAGACTAATTTACAGGAGTGTTTTTTCCATATTTTAGATCAGGGAAAAACAAGAGGCTATTATATGATTTTCTCTATAGAGGTTTATAATACCAGTGTGATAAAAATCAAACAGTGCAGAAGTGGACAAACTGTGTACAGTCATATTTTACTGAAGGGCTCCAGGGATGGGAAGAAGGAAGCATTAAAAGCCCAAGAATGTCAAACATCTGTGTAGTTTACATTTATTCCATTGAATTTAACAGCATGCATTCTCCCCAGATGTTCTTGCCAACGTTTATGTTACCCCTTCCATTTTTTTTTTTAACATTTTTTATTGTTGTTTCCATTTCTAGATTCGTTAGAAGTAGTTTCTTACAGAATCTGCTCCGGTGACCCACATGGAAAGTTCTCCATCGACCCCCAGTTTGGCATTATCCGCACTAAGAAACAGCTTGACCACGAAGCTCAGTCTGTGGTGGTGCTCACCGTTCAGTCACAGCTGGGTAACTCCCCCGTCCACAGCAGCACCCAAGTCAACATATCTGTGACAGACATTAATGACAACCCTCCGGTATTTCTTACCAAATCTGCTAAGGTAACCATCTCACGTACCCAGCCTCCTGGCACTGCTGTCTACATTGCTCATGCAGAGGACAAAGACAGTGGCCTGAACGGGGCAATCAAATACAGTATTGCAAGCAAGCAGTCAAATGCATTTAGCATTGATCCAAGTCACGGAGTGGTAAACCTTACCAGGACAGTGTTTGCGGAAAAGCAGCAGGAATACACTCTGCACATAGCAGCCGAGGACGGTGGAAGTCCTCCTCTGACTTCTTCGCTGATGTTGACAGTGGTTATTGAAGAGCAGAAGATGGGCCCTACTTTGGTTTTTCAAAGCTTGGTATATCAAGTAGAAATCAGTGAAACTACCTCTCCCGGTGCCCAAATCCTTCAGGTTCAAGCCCACTCACTTGATCCACGCAGTGGTACCTCCAGTCTGACATATTCCTTAGAGCCTAGCACTGATTCAGTTGCATTTGGAATCAGCTCTGATACTGGCTGGATTTATCTTCGGAAGCATTTAAACTACGAACATGCACAGATGCTAAGTTTTAGAGCCTTGGTCAGCACATCTGAGGATGAAAACCTTAGGCAAAATGCAAGTACATCTATAATAGTTAATGTCCTGGATGAAAACGATCATTCTCCCATGTTTATGCAGGAGAGCTACTTCTTTGAAGTTGAGGAAAATACAGTTCCCAGTGGTGTGATTGGCACCATTACAGCTGTTGACAAAGACTCGGGAAGAAATGGACAGCTTTCCTATTTCCTCTTGTCTGATGGGAAGTATTTCAAGATGAATTCCAACACAGGTAGCATTTTATGATTTGTAATCTGCCTAATATTGCTTTTGGAAAGCAGCCTTCCCTAAGGGTGTGGAAGTAAAGTGTAAAGCTCTCAGGAACTGCTGTGAATCTTTTGGGTTGGTATATGAATATTTCAACTCAATGCTTCACAGTTTGGGGAATGAAATAAACCCAGTACATTTTCATGAAGAATGAGCTAGCCCTTAGGATTTTATTTTTTCATGACTTTGTTCAGGTCACTTGGTCGTAAGTTTCAGTGTTTTACTGCAACAAATGAAAAGGAGAAGTTTTGAGTTATAGCTTCAATAGTTCATATGAGGAATTTCTTTGCCCGTGATCAAGTAGAGTTGAAAAGTACAGATCAGCCATAAGTAACTATAAAGGTACTTATGAAGTTAGACAAAGTTAAATTTAAAATACTTGTGAACGCTTCTGTAACTGACATCCAAACTGAGTTCATGTTGAGCATGGCATCCCAGAAGTCAAATTGGCTGAGAGAAATTTTTCACAGCACAGCATGTACTCTGCAGTGAATCCCAAATGCCTTGAGTAATAAGGGGTTATGTCTACACAGTGTAACACCACAGAGCAGAGCATGGAGAGTCTAAAGGGAATCTTTCAGGGCACACAGGCACTGTAAATAATCCAGTTTAACAAAATGATACATAGCAAGCAAAGATCTGCTGTTTAAAATTCCTATTTTCAGATGTCCCGTCCCCATGGGGAGTGAATAAGCTTTCCCAGAATTTCTCTGTATGAATCTCAAAATAAAAGCAGGTTCCTTTTGAGTACAGTTATGGAAGTTTACAGGTAAACAGAATACTAAGAGTTAACCAAGAAGATCTTAAAAAAACATGTGGTTATCTGTGTGATGGGCTTTGGTCCACTGCAAATCTCTGGCTATACTGGGTATTGCTAAGCAGATAGGGAGAAGACTGGTCAGATTTATTTGCTGCGTTTCCCAGAATATATGGCAGACACAAGGGTTTCTGATTTATGGGCATAATTGATAAAGGCCACTTGTCAGCAGTTAAACCCCTGTGCTCGTGTATTGTCTGCCCTGAAGTGTGGTGAAGGCCAGATGGATTTCTTTGGAAGGTCAGCACTTTGGTTCATACTGTTTTATCTTTGCTCTGGGGCACCCAGTGTACAGTAAAAGATGTAATATGGTACTGAAGCACATGTGCAAAACTGTGATTGACAGAATGGGGTTTGTAAAGCTGAAATTTTAATGTCAGTGGTCAGCACGTAGCATTATTTCACGTTAAATTAACTGCATAATTGCACGCAGTAAGATGGGCGCTAGCATATAGTAAACTCCTAACTCCGTTTCTCCCCCCTTTCTTCTTTGGCCGCCAGGTGAAATCATAAACTGGGCGGCGCTGGACCGCGAGGAGCGGGCGCAGGCTCCGCGCAGCGAGCAGCGCCGCCCCGCGGCCGCGCCCGGAAACGCGAGCCCCGCCGGTCCCACCCTGCGCGCTGCCGGACGGAAAGGATAACACGGCGTAGCTGTGTTCATGCGCGCACTGGGATCTCGTTTTGCTCCCGACCGCCGGGTTTGCCGTCCTGAGTTTGCCGCTGCCTATGTTTGAGGTAGCGGCCCATGCGGACCGCGACAGAGGGTTGCCGAAACTCTGTTATTTAACCATCCCCTGAAATGCTCCTTGCGCTCAGTGTAAATACTACCGAAATGGAAAATAGAGCAGCAGCTAAATTCTAGTGTTATGGCAAGGGATTTGTTTTAAGACTGACTTTATCCATATATCCGTGCAATTGTACAATTGCAAATAATTTATAACCTGCTTGGTGACAGGTTTTGGAAGGGCAGCCGTCAGGGACACTTGTTACTACCATCTTTGCAAAAGACTTTGATTCCGGAAACAACGGTGTCGTGTTATATTCAATAGAACCAGGTAAGGATTTAAGGTGTTATTAATATGAAAAGATGTATTAAAATAACTAGAATTTTAGAGAAGCCATGTATATGTACAAGGGTTTTTTTTGATTTTGTGTCTGGTAGAATAAAGCTGCCTCTGTAAATAGGAATCGGCACCATCGTGTCTTATGAAGTATCTCAGGAGGTGTAAGCAGCTGCCTTTCTTCCCTTGGCTCTCTGCCCCATCTTTCAAGGGATTTAGTTGCTTATGTGGCAGGCCAGAGAGTGTTCAAACAGGACTCAAAAAAGATCAGGACCATGATCTTGTTCTGTACAGTTTAGTATTTCAGTCAGTTGTTTAACATCTTAAAGGAAAAATGATCTCCCTTTTCCCATGACCAATTGAAAACTTCCCTGCTAAAATAACAGTTTGTGACCATCTGAGACAGGGATCAGAGGGATCAGCAGACAATCTGGGCAAACAGTGAGGTTTGTGGTTTTTAGTTCAGGTTTCACCCTTTGTTTAGCACTGTGTTTACCTGACATAGCGTGGCCGCTTAAAAACACTTCTCTTTAGTTTTCCCCATAATTCCTACATGTAGTAGTTCACTTCTGGGGTAAGCTGTAGGATCCAGTTTTGTTTGCAGTGAAATTAATAACAGAGCAGTCCTAAATTAGGGTATGAGTGGAACTGGAGCATTACTACTGGTAAGAGACATGGATGTGATATCTGGTTTTGCTGCATACCACTTGCTACACTTTCATAAAAGTGAGAACTCCATCTGTAACCAAGAAGGAAAACAGGTCTGTTCCTCCTGTTTTCCCTCACTATTGGTTCCAAACAGTAAGAGCTACCAGGAACAGAACTATTTTTTTTGTTTGTTTGTTTGTTTCTGTTCCATTCTACCAGTTTAATGTAATCAATACTTTTCAACCTTGGGATTTGTAATCTGTGGTAATTTGCACGTAGAGCTTATTTTTTCATCAGAGCAAGAAAACATTATTCCCTTAATTTGGATATAAATGACTGCCTATTCCAGAGGGAACTGGACAGTATCTTAGACTTCTGCATTGTGAGTAAGAATATTTTGCACAAAAAAGATCCCCCTTGTGAGAAAGGGAATGAGTAGTAGGCAACCCTTTGTTTGAAGGGTAGTAGCCAGGCAATACAGGAAGTGTTTTTCAGGGGTCTCTGCCTGTTCATATATCTAACTATATCCCCTTCCTTCAAAAAGCACATTGGATTTTCTTACTGGCCTCACTGTAGAGCCCCAGAGGGGAGTAAGTAAGAGTTCAAATTGTAAAAATGACTAGCAACACAAAATATGACTGGTCTTGCAAAAGCTGTCTCTGGAAGGAACAAAAGGATAAAAACAGCAGCAAACACAGTCCCCCCCCGCCCCTCCCCTTCAAATGCAAAAACCACTAAAAAATCCCTCCCAGCCTTGGAACTAGATATGTTCTTGATAAACAAATCCAGAAACAGCTGAGCTTCTCTGATACTAATTTTTGTTGTTGTTAGTTGGCTCATAGCCTTTAACATCTGGTCTTATGTTTCATGGTGAAGTTCTTGCCTGGTTTATATTTAAAATAGTATTTTCTAGTTCTGGGACATTGTTCAGTACTTAAATACAAAGAAGAAATACGATCTGATTTACAGCCATATTTGTTAAGCAGAGAGACAGCAGGTTAACTGGAGAACTCCATGCAGACCAGTACTCTGTTCTGCAGTCATGGGACTGCCACAAGATGAAGAGCTGCAAGTGCCAGTGTCAGCTGTTAAACTTGCAAATGTTGCTGGGTAATTTTTAATGTTCTTGAGATTTTAAAGAAACGTCAAGATAGCAGCAGTATATTAAGCTGTGCAGGAATGTTAATGGCAAATGCCAACAAATTACATAAGGGAGAATCTGTAAAAGAATGATGAGGTTTACACACCAGATGAATTTTAGGCTACAGGGAAGTATTTGCTTCAAAGTTCCCCTCCATCTTCCTGGAAAATCAAAGCAAAACATCCTTTAAAAATATAGGTGTGTGAAAATGGGTGGTCACATGACCCTACCTCCAGTTCTGTGTTATTGCTGAAGGAGTAACCTAATTCAGAGGGAGGGGAATCCCAGTTGTGTGTACTATTTATTCCTTAGTGATGCTGGCAGTTGGAAAGTGATTTGCCTGGTCTTCTCTATGACTGTCAATAGGATACAGTATAGCATTTATAACAGAAGTTAATGTGTATTTATAGTGCATCTGGAACTACTGCTTTGTGTGTTAAGGCTAGCATTGACAGTCTGTTAGTTATATTTGGAGCAATTATGTGAATGCAACATTAGCACTTGACCACACAAGTGCCAAGAGAAGCCGATTTACACAGCTAACACACACGAATTGGCAAGTGCTGTCTGTGTGTCTTGAAGAAGTTCTTGTTCTCCAGAATGAGTAGCAAGCAGCGTGCAGGGAGCGTTCCTAGACTTGCAGAGGGCTACATTTCTGCAGAAGCCCCCATCATGTTCGGGTTCTTTGGGAGCCATGGCATTGACTTCCTCTTTTCTGTTAAGGGAAACAACTTTTCCATCATCTCAAAGGAGAAGGAAATGGTCAGGGCCCTAAGTATTTTAACACCTAGGAAAGAAACAGTTCTTCAGGAAATAAGGTGAAAATACATAGCTAGATATCGCTGCGTGCTGAGGTCACTAATCTCTGAGAAATCTCTAGTGTTACTTTGTGTATGCTTCCTGGGCCATTTTGCCTAAATGCCAGTCTCTGTAAGGCCTGAATGTTCAGCCAAAGTTTGCAGTAACACAGTGCTTGGTGTTTCCCAGGCCATTGGGGTTTTTTTTGTTCTAAACTACAGTTTCTGTGATCATCTTTGATAGCGCAGAGCTGAGAGAGTGTCTGAGTTTTGGAGAACTTCATGTAAATGAAAGTCTGGCCAACAGGCTGGACAAGGTAGAGGTGAAAAATTTGATTGTAAAAACATGTCTGTTTACTGGCAGGTTACTTTTGCAAGCACAAGAAGAGACTGGGGCCATCAGGCTCTAGTTATTGGGAGATTCAGTTTTTTCGGTTCTATGCTTCACCGGCTCTTTCCAGTTTCCTTATTTCTCATCTATTTCTCCTATACTTTCTTCCTTTTCTCCTCAGATACAAAAGGACATATTTAGGGTGTATGACATAAGCAGCAGCTGCCTAATTCAGGTGACTTATGGAGATGAGAGCTAAGAAAATGTTTCTGGAAGTGCAGCGAGCATGAGCTTTTAGAACAATGACTGACATGCTCTATAGCATATAGAGCTGTATAAACTTTTTTCTCAGTGTACAAGTTTTTTCTGACTATCGATCAGATGGCTACACTTGGAATACATTTTAAAAATAGATTGATAAAAATACCAGAAAGCTAGACCTGGGGCATTTCAGTTTTGACTGTCTTTATAGTGTGGTATCAGATATAAGTGCTTCGCATTTTCACTCTTTTAAAATTGAAGTCCCAAGGGGTTTTGCTTCTATACAATGTCTCTTTCCAATATTTTCAGACTATTTTGTTACTTTTATTGCCACCAAAATATGCACAAAAGTATTTAATGTAATATTTGAATTTTAGTGTAACTGTAAGTGCAGGTTTTAGAAAAATACTGAAAATATTTGCATGCAATTAACATTGTGTTCTGTTTCTCATCTCTCCTGTGACTTTTGCTTAGCTGGGATTTTGTGTCACGAAACATTATATGGAACAAAATAGCAGATCTGTGAATGTAGACATATTGTTGGGGCCTACACCAGTAAAGTGAACCAAAAGCTATTTATGAAAACAGTAATATAGCTGCATTAATATTTTGAAACTACCATGAAAAATGCAAAATGCAAAACTGTCTTATTCAATATAATTGTCTCTATATATTGGTTCCTTTTGTTGGCAATTCCCTTGTTAATGTTCCAGACAGCAAGACTCAACCCCGAAGGGACTCATGGAGAATTAGAAAGCTATAGTCACTCAAAAAATAGCAGAACAAGATTGAAAAGAACTCCTATTTTTTGGTTGTGAAAATCCAGTTTTCTAACTAGTTTGCTAAGTGGTTTTTTCTTCAAATGTTACAGGTGAAAATATTTTACAGTTGCAGATGATATGGGATACAAAAGTGAACATCTATATGTGCAATTAACTAATTTGAATGTGTAGATTTGGAGAACATAAACAGCTTCATGCTCACTTAGGTGCCTATGGAAATATAGTTCTTTGAGTGTTTTGTGTACTACATCTGTGCTGAATTTATTTTTACCACAGTTACTTACTATAATAGCAGCCATTATGCTGCATGACTTCATTTAACCCACTAGCGCACCTTATTAAAAATTCACATAGCAGAAAGCTGTTTGTGTGGTATTCTAAGAGAGAAGTACTTATAACAATTGTGATTTTCTCAGTTTCTGGTGATGTATGCAAAATAATAGATACTTTCCCTCTAAAATTACTAATATTTGAGAGTAATTTGTATTCCATTTCTTGAAAATGAGGGAGATATGTCTCAGTCTCTTTTCCCAGGGGAGGTTTAGATGGGATATTAGGAAAAATTTCTTTACTTATATGGTTTGTCAAGCATTGGAATAGGCTGCCCAGGGAGGTGGTGGAGTCACCATCCCTGGCAGTATTTAAAAGACACGTAGATATGGTACTTAGGGACATGGTTTAGTGCACTTGGCAGTGTTGGGTTAAAGGTTCCACTTGATGATCCTAATGATCTTTTTCAACTTAAATTATTCTATAATTCTAAGTCACAAAGAGCCGTTTACCCATCTGTGGTTGGAATATTCCTTGCAACTCTCCAATAAATGTAATATGATGTGGCTGCAACTAATAACTTTAATTAAAAGCCACTTGTTATTGCAGTGCCACAAGTCCTCAATGAAAGATATAGGCATCATTTCCAATATTCACGTGTTGCTATGCAACAGCTTACTGTAAGATTTTAGGTACCCCCAACTGGCTGCTGGTACAGAGCACAAGCAGGGCAGGTGGCATCACTGCAGTCACGGTGTACTGTAGGGGTCAGCAGTGCTCTTTGCTGGCCCCCAAAATCTGCGAGACACAGGAGCTGCCTGGGGAGGTGCCAGGAGATACTTGACCCTTCATGCCAGTTTGGAGACCAAGACTTAATTCTTTCTCTGGCCCTGTCTGCCAGGGTTAGAAGTAGAAGGAGCAGTCCTGGGGTATCTATTGCCCTCCTGATGCACACACCACTGGTGTAATGTTGGTACAAAACTGGGCAGTTGGTTTAGTACTCCATGGCATTTCTCTCTGTACTTTTCTCAATCCAGATTAAGTGGTTTGTAGTAATGGTGTATTCAGTAAAAGAAGAGGTGAGCCAAACAAGCCAGAGAGATCCACGTGAGTGCAGCAGGTTCCTTTCCTCTGTGTCCTGCTCTTTTTCATTGTTCATTGCAATGTTCAGTTCTACGGAGGTGAGCTATTACTGATTTGCAATAACACGTATCCATTTTTACCCCACGGAAGAGGATACAGGATACTTCCAGATTGATGCTGTCAGTGGAGAGTTAAGAACAACCCGGCCTCTGTCACATGCTGAGAGATCAGACTACAGAATGATGGTCACAGCCAAAGACCATGGTGTGCCTTCACTTCAAGGACATGCTACGGTTTACATCCAGGTACTTATTGTACAGATAGAACAATTCTGTTAGATCCTTAGTTTCTTTGAGGAAAAAAAAATTATGGAAGAAGGTAGGGAAATAAACTGAAGAAAGCAAGAAGTGCAAAATTGTAAGTACCTTGTCTTATGCGAATTTTCTTTGGCTGTTTTTCTGTTGAGGGAGGAAATGAGAGGGCAGACTCATTTTAATTTGTTAAGAATGCACAACAGCATTCTGGATCATCTTGCAAATAGATGATGTTTGTGCTTTAGTAGGAGATCATTGGGAACACTGGAAAATTGGAGGAAAATATCCAGGCAGGCAGGAAGAAACGCAAATATCAAGAGGGACTGAAAGTGATGAAGAGAGTGGAGTTTTTTGTTTTCTCCACTAAGTTGCTCTCTTTTCTAAAGTCTGTCTCTATAACCTCGTATAAGGATATCTCATTTCTTTGTGCTGGTTTATACAGAGCTACTCTGCATGGGAGTGTGAAATGCAGTGTGTGCTCCCTCCACAGGCAGCCACCTGCTGTTCATCAAGCCACAGTGGGGCTGCTTTGTCCAGGCCGCCTGTGCACTCCTCTTTCAGAGGCTGAATGTCACTGAGGCTGCCGTTTTCAAGTCACCTTAAAGACGGTCAGTGTTGGATAGCTTGTTGGATAATGTGTTTCAGGCCAGACAAGGCAAATGCCATTCCCACAGTTAAAGACAGTTAAAGGCCGCCTCTCCCTGAGCAACGGGAGAAACAACGGGTGATGAACTGAGCGTAACCCCCACTCCCTGTCTCCCTGCGCCCTGGAGGAGGAGATAGAGCTGGGGCGGAGGGAGGGGTGGGAGGGAAGGTGTGTTTTTAAGGTCTTATTTTACTTCTCATTGTCCTCTCCTGATTTTGTGAGCAATAGGTTCAGTTAATGTCTCTAATTCTAGTCTGTTTTGGCCGTGATGGTATTTGCTGAGTGATCTCTCCTGGTCCTTACCTCAACTCATTAACCTTCATTATATTTTCCATCCCCTGTCCAGTGGCAGAGGCAAGTGAGAAGTGGCTTTGCCAGGTGCCTGGCATCCAGCCAGGGTCAACCCACTACACATTACAATATTCGTAATAACAGTGGAAAAATATCGCAGTCATTGTGTTTTGGTTGCAGGTGATTCCGCTTCCCAGCTGGAAATCTGGCTTCTCTCAAGACTTCAAGCACTTTGTCGTACCTGAAAATTTTAAACCTGCACAAGTGTTGGATTCCCTGAAGGTGCCTGATAACCATCTAGCAGTTAACAGGAAACTGCATTTCAGTATTGCTAAAGATGATGATAATGTTCATTTTGAAATAGACAGCTTGACAGGAGACCTTTATCTTTCCAAGGAGCTTGACTATGAAACAGATTCACACTTTCTTTTGCAAGTTATTATAAAGGATTACAATAATCCCACACAAAATAGCACTGTCTTCCTAAGTATTGATGTAGAAGATAAGAATGATCATTCTCCGTATTTTCAAGATGACTTTGTAGTGATTGGCATAGAAGAAAATGTACCTCTTGGCACTCTTGTTCACACGTTTGATGCAAAAGATGGAGATGGCAGTTTTCTAAACAGCAAAATAGAGTATTCCTTAGAAGTGAGTAACATGAGTGAAAATCCATTTCGTATTCACCCTTTGTATGGCTCTTTGACCACAGCTTCTCCACTAGACAGAGAGATTACTCGCTCTGTGATCTTGACGGTGTTTGCAGAAGACCAGGCAATAAATCTGACTGAGCGGAGGTTGGATTCCGTGGCTGTGAAAATTGTTATTTTAGATATCAATGACAACAGTCCCAGTTTTATGTCTTCCTCCCTTTCCTATGTTGTGGAGGATGTGGAGGTGGGCTTCCTCGTACACCACATAATTGCAAAGGATCCTGATGAGGGAAGAAATGGACAAGTTACGTACCACATTCTTTCAGGCAATGAAAACAAAGCATTTGTACTGGATAAAATCACAGGTACTGTAACTTCTCTTCTCTGGGGTTTCTTGTGTTGTGCTTCTCACAGTAACTGTGAGTACATACCATGCAATAGTGGAGTGCGCTTCTTAGCAAAATAAAATACCACTTTAGTGTGGCACTCTGCCCAGCTGACTTTTTGTGTCCTTCGGGGTGATTACCTTGGGCAGAGCACCACACAAGCAGGGCAGTACAGCACACAGTGGTCAAGCTCCGTGAGATTCAGCCCAAAAATTTTGGCATGACACTGTTACTATGTTGTGTAGGTACACTAGAGCATCTTCCAATAGCGCACTAAGGAAGGTGGGAAGAAAACGTGTACAGTAGAACACTTCATTCTGATTTTGGCATGATGCATACTTAAAGCATGGGCACACAGGTATGTTATGACATGTACACACGAGGAAAGGCAAAGTCAAGTTCAAGGAGTCTGCGTTACACTGTGGGTGGAACGTGTTCAGTGGAGGCTCAAAGTTCTGATGAATTTCATTCTTCAGCCCTCTGAAATTCTCTGGTTTCTAACTATTATACCGTGTTCACACAAATGCAAATGTCACCCTAATAGTAATATTTTCTGGTTTTTATTCTGATTTTGAATCCATTAGGTGTTGCAGCTGACACTGATTTGTAGAGCTCCTAACTGCTTAACTTACGTGCAAAAGAAGACAAATATTTTAGTTAAATAGAGTTTAAAAGTTAAGCCCAAAGTTAAATAAAAAGCAATCTCTGAACTTCACTTGAATTTTCCCTGACTCCCAATTTCCCTGGATGCCAAAGGCAGTACTTCTGGGCCAATTAGCACTCTAGAGGGAATCACAGGTAATGAATGACTGCAAAGTCCGGAAGCCTTGCAGCAGTGGCACGGTGATGCTACGTTGAAGCTGTGAGTGCTGGAACAACTAAGATCCTAACCTGGACCAGAATACTTTTTTAAAACGTCTTTTCTTTAAATTAGGACTCTTAACCACAGCCCAGCTTCTTGACCACGAGGTTCAGGAGCGCTACAGTTTGACAGTCATGGCTCTTGATGACGGCAGCCCGGCTCTCTCTGCCACACAAGTTCTAACCATCGTTGTTCTTGATGTGAATGATGAGACCCCAGTATTTCTGAAGCAATTTTACGAGACTGCAGTTCATGAAAACCGAGATCCAGGGGAGTTTGTCATAAAAGTGGAGGCTGTGGACCTAGATGCAGGTAATTTGTGTCCTTTTGCTAGTAATTTACTTGTGGACCATAGTAGACCAATCCAGTCTTGCTGCTTTGTGTGTACAGCTGTTGTGCTTTTCCCAAGGTAATGTATGACTTTTCAGTTTCAAAATACGAGTTTTGATTTACACTCTCAATCTTCAATCGGGGCTTGGAGGTATTCTGACTTTCACTCTGGGCTAGCTTCAGCTCTGATGAGTATATTAAATGTGAAATGTGTGCTTGTGTGACACAGCGTATTGTAGCTTTCATGTAAAGAAAGCTAGCATGTTCTGGTTATAAATCAGCAAACAATATTCAACTCAAAGTTAATATCTGAACATTTTCTTGCTCTCAGTCAGAGTGTTTTGGATAGTTTAAAGCAGTTCACTAGTCAGGAGTCCTGGTTTTGTAACAGAACCGGCAAATATGCACTCATCTTTTCTGACCAGAGAGGGGCACTGTCATCCAAGATTTTCCAGCTGGTTGAGCTGGGAAGAGATCGTGGAAGCTGCTCTGGATTTTAAGTAGGACTTTAAATGCCAAAGGATATGCATGCACTGCTTTTCAAAAATACACAGAATGGATGAATAGGATGTGGGTATGAGGTTCATCTCCTCAGTGAATCACATGCAAGGACTAAACCTGAGGGAGTCTGCTAAGCAACAAAAAATTCCCTCCAGTTCTTCAAATACCTGCTCTTTTGAACGGTGTAAAATGCGTAGCATATGTTACAGGTAGTCCATGTGCTGGAGCAGTTATACAGGGTCTGTGTGATAAGTAATAAAATCTGGAAAGAGAGGTAAATACTACAATACTGCAGTGTTTTGGCCCAAAAGTAGTCTCAATTCTGTGAATTACTTCCTTTTTACTGTGGGTTCACTTTCTGTGCTTTCTTTAGAATTGTACAAGACTGTGCTATCCTAAAAGTAGAGCTTCTTAGCAAAATAATCTTTTGTATTTTGTAAGATTTGTAATTTTAATGTAGAGCACATATTGATTAAAAAAGGCTGATGTGACCTCAGTAGAGGTATTATATAGAAAAGGCATTTCCCCACAAGTATGTAAAGCATTTAGAAATTACGAATGGGTAGGTATCCCTGTCTGCTATGATCTCCATAACAGCTGAGCTGCACTGCAGTCTGCCTCTGTATCTCACTCTTCCAAGTATTTTCTTTCTTTTGTGGATTACAATAAATGAAAAAGGTGATACTTGAAGAGAGGTTTGCAAGATGAAGGAGGAAGCAGTGAGAATTTGCTTGGATTCTTGTCCCTTCTTTTCTGGCCCTTATATTTTTGTGTGAAATACAGCAGAAGGGAAATTTCCAGAGCAGTTAGTGGGAGGGAGTCGGGGTGGCTTGGCAGGGTGGAGAGGAAGGGCATTCCAAGTGTACTGGGTGGCACAGCGTGCGCCTGCCTGTGCAGACACTTTGGGCTGGAGCACTGTTGTGGCTGATGGTTCCTTCCTGCCTTTTTTTTAAAGTACATTTCCAGTAACCACAGTCCTTCTGTTGGGTCTTTTTCTCACATTTGCATGATTTGGCCCCATGTCATGGGTGTGTAATAGTATTGTTTCAAATTAATATTGAGGTGATGTTCATAATGTAAGAAAATTTGGTTTATATAGGAGTCATATAAATATAATGCTGCTCAATTTTCTTACATTTTTGGAACACAGTTTTTGAATAAGATGACTCCTGTCATGGTGTTCTTTTTTGTTGTTTTTACATCATGTATTTATTTTTACACAATCTTTAAATTGTGGTTCACATCCCAGTAATATTTGAATAGTCTCAGAGCAGGACCTTGTCCCATCACACTTTTTTGTTCATTTCACATGTTCCCTGAGTGACCACTGGGAGGAACCAGTCATTATCAACATTTTATTTTCCTTTCTACTTCATTCTCTGTGACTGGGGGGGTGGGGGTGGTGTGTGGTGTGTGTGTGGCTTTCTGGGGGGAAAGCACAAGTGAAATTCTTGGCTTTGGAATGGTTTTCTTTAACATGAAAATCCCTGAAACATCTTGTTCAGCTACCTCCCTCTTGCACATTACGAGACTTGCACTTTCTGCATCTCTGTGTTGCCTGACTTTGGGACCCTTTTGGGAGCTCTCCATGCCCTCACCCCCACCCAACTGACATCTGACAGCTCAACATCAGTAAATGCAAGTGTAAAAGATGTTAATGTTGGAAAATACGCATGTTGGAAAAATACACATGGGAAAGTAGGATATTTAAGATAGGTCAGGGTTTTTTCTTGAGGCAGGTATTTGCAGAAGAACTGAACTAGCATTTGGCAAGGTCTGCTTTTAAGCTGGTGTGCACCTCTGTGGTTCGATTGTTATGTCTGGAGCCTTAGGTGAAAAATCTTAAAAGGGTAACAGGAATCATTGACTTAGAGTTAGGAGACAGGGCCATTCATTAGACAGTATTGTTAAGTCCTATAAAGATGAGACTTGAATCTGGATTTGGGGGCAGGGGGAACTTTTTTTACTTCAGTAATTTCAGCCCCTAAAATGTGACCAGTGCTACTGAATAATTAACCAACAGGTTGGATTGAGTGCAAATGTGCTAGCTGGCTGCTGTGCTGTGGTGTGTGAATGTGTAGAGTCATCACGCTCCTCTCCTGGGCAGGGTGTGCAGCTTTTTCCTAGTGCTACTTTACACTCCTAGCAGTTGGATATATGGGAAAGGAGGCAGTAAATGCTTGGGAAATAAGTATAATTAAGATGTCATATATCTGTGTCCTTTAAGGGTTAAAAGTTTTAACTTCTGTATTGTGTGAATAGTCAACTTGGACGGCACCCTTTGTTTTTTCAGCACTGGTTGTGAAGAATATCCATTGTGGAATCTGCCAGAGAAGGCACTGGGTTGAAGTAGTTCAGTTGCAGGAGGCAAGAAGCTAATAGTTAGTATCAGACCTGCAGTTTCCTGTGTCTCTTTTTTTCCATCTGTAGCATATTGTTGATTAAGGATGGATAAATGCAGGCAGAATATCTTTTAAATACTGTTGAATATTATTCAATAATTATTGAACATCTTTTACAATTTAGTTGAATGGTATCTAATACGGGCAGACCAGGTAAATATATGTTACTTACCTGAGACTTTGAAGACATTCACCTTGGTTGTCCTCACTGATGTGATTTTTCTTCCTTCCTCTGAAAAGCTGAAAGTATTTCTGTAACTCATTTTTCCTCCTGCTGTGTATTTTATGAATATGTCCCTCTCTTGACTTAGGTGCAAATGCATTTACAGTAGTAATTCTCTTAATCAAATTTCAGTAGCACTCTCAACCACTTAACAAAGCTATTCAAAGGCAAATGAAGGCAAGGATGTTAAAAACTGTTGGCTCTGTTTCTTCTCTCATATGGGTGTTTGTCCACCAAATCCAGTGCAGGTTGTCCTGTGCTTGACCTCAGCAGATGAGAAGAGGCAGGTAGTGTTTGACATTGAATAGAAAGAAGTTTTTGTATGACTGGAAGTGTCATGTAATTAATTCAGGTGTGCCAACTGTCCCTACCCTATTAAAGGACTAATTTTTTTGGTGGGAAAAACACAGAATGGTTGAATGAAACTTGGGAAAATTTTCAAAAAAATAAAAGGGCACAATAGTCCAATCCTTCAGGTATAATGTAGGATTAAACTCATTGAAAGTAATAATATAAGTGTTATGGAGATGACATTATACTTTCCTTGGGAGGATGTTGAAGCTAGAAGAAATATAAAAGAAATTACCTTACAACCGTAATAGGTAAGAAAGTTGAGTCTCATTTCCTGTTCAACTAAAAGGGGCAAATTTGAAAGAAAGGTTTCTAAAAGCCTGTACAGTTTTAGCCTATTTCCTAGAGAAAGATGAGAAGGCTAATATCCCTGTACTACATACAAATGGTAGGTCTGATCAGGAACTGTACGGACTTGTCATTCAGAAAAACTTGGAGGGACAAGAAAGAGACAAATAAGTAGACCTGAATGTGAGGAGAGTTTCTGTGATTTACTAAGACTTCCATTCTGTTTTAAAGGACTGAATTCCTTGCTTCAGTATGAAATCTTACCAGGAGCTGGTTATGAGAAATTCAAGATGAACTCAGACAGTGGAGAACTCGTAACAGCTGCATCACTGGACAGGGAAACCCAGGAGGTTTTCAGAATTAAAGGTAGCAGTGTGAAATACCTATGAATGCCTCTAGAGTGGGAAGTGAGAATGTGTGGTGTTGCTATCAGCATTACTTTTTTCATGCCTTCTGAATTAGATGCAAGTGGTAAGATTTTCCAGTACACAAGAGCGTATGTTTTTGCACAGCATGAATAACTCTCCTACTCTGATATTATTAAAGAACATCTATCATCTCACCCACAACCACTGAATGAAATTTGCTTTCTTTTTATTGATCTTAGTTTTGGTTCGGGACAGTGGAACCCCGTCACTGTCAAGCACAGTGACAGTAATCTGCACAGTGCTGGATGAAAATGATCACTCTCCCATGTTTCTTCTTCCTCCCTCTGAGATCTTCATTCCAGAGAACCAACAGCCTTCTGTTGTTTACATTACCCGGGCTGTGGATATGGATGCTGGCAATAATGGAGATCTAAGATACAAAATAGTTGGTAAGTTACATTCCATCATTTTTGTTAATATAAATCAGGGGGTATATAAACAGCAGCATCCCAGTTTTAGACTAGTCTTGACTTTACCAGGACTCCCTACGTCCCATCTTGTCCACATGCTTCTTTTATGTGGAAAAGAAAAGAGATCTTTCACCCTTTTGTCAGCACTAATAAGCACTTCCCAGGGATACTTTCATTCTGCTTTCTGGATTTGAAATAGTGCAGAAGAGAAAAACAAAAAAATACCAGTTGCTGGAAGGAGGCATTCATCATGAAGACATAATTTTGTCCTTTTTGTTATGGTTGTAGAAGTCTGAATGTAAATATGCTCTTGAAAAGAAATGCAAGAATTAATTGAATTTTATTTACTTAATGCCATTTATTAAATTTTATTTCATGAGAGCTTCTTTCACTCAGCAATTAATAATATCATACTTAGCTTCCATCTTGCCAAACTCTCCCTGTGTCCACTATGCCAGCGTACGCTCCACAGCTGTTCAAAGCCTCCTGTAATATCTTTGGACAAATACAAGTTTGCTGTGCTTACTTTGGTTTGTGACTCTCAGCAATAGCTCAAATGTAGGCAGAGAGCTACTGTGGTAAAAACCAACACGTTTTTCTTTGAAGAAACAGTTTTGAATTTCTTTGTTTTCTTGGTTTTACTGTCATGATCTTCTATGACTTATAATTTAACTACCTTTGGTCTTTCTACATGTTATAAAGTATGTAGGCCATTCGCTGTTAGTAAAAATGCTGACTTTTCAGTTAACTGCTTCATATTTATTCCACTGCCCTCAAGTCAAGACCTTGCACAACTCTTGAATTCCAAGAGATAGGTTTGTAGAAGAGAACAAGGAGCAAGCAATTACAATTGTCAGCAGTGCTTTATAGATTTCTGGAATTTGTAACAAAGGTTGGGAAGAGGTCACTTCATGCAGCAGCATAGATGCATGAGCTTTTATGAGGTGGGCTGGTTTGGGAAAAAAGATATGCATGTGGCCAAATAGCCAGTCTGTAAATTGATATGACATTCTGCATTTGCTCTCATTGCCACCCACCGATTTAAATGAAATACAGATTTTAATTTGTATGAGAAATACAATATGTGAAAGGCACATGAGCACACCAGCTGCATGAGCAATTGGACCTTGTTATTGCAATTAGCATAGAGCATTCACAAGGAGCTCTTTTTCTAAAAGTACTTGTTTTTGATAATTTCATTTCTTATGTGTTTGAAAGGTGGAAATGTTGGAGAATACTTCACACTAAATAACACATCAGGCAAACTGCTGGTCACTCGTAGCTTAGACAGAGAAGACATCAGCAATTTTGCTCTTGTAATTGAGTGCCATGACCTAGGCCGTCCCTCGAGGAGCTCCACTGCACAGCTCTATCTAACGGTCTTGGATGAAAATGACCACAGCCCATTGTTTGTGAAGACCCAGTATCAAATCTCTGTGACAGAAGACCTGGAGGAAGGCTCAGCCATCCTGGACCTCTCTGCTTCTGACGAAGACGATGGCCTGAATGGTGAAGTTATGTATTCCCTCATTGATGACACCTATGGAGCATTTGCTATCGACAGTGTCACGGGATCCGTCGTTACTACAAAGGCGCTGGACCGGGAGACCAAGTCCCAGTACACATTCAGGGCTGTAGCAAGTGACTGCAGCACCCATTTTCCAAGGAGCACCACTGTCAGTGTCCTGGTGCACATTGATGATGTCAATGACAACGATCCCGTTTTTTTGCAGAGTCCTATCAGGGCCTTTGTGCCTGCTGAAACTGCAGTGAATGAGACAGTAGCTACTGTGAGAGCAGAGGATGGGGATCTGGGATCAAACGGAGCTATTGTTTTTAATTTGATGGTAGCAGAAAGTGTATTTCAGATCGATGTGAAGACGGGTGACATCATTCTTCGGGAGCCCTTGTCTTCCAAGGACTTCAGTACCCAGCTGCTAGTGATGGCTTCAGATCAAGGCATCTCACCTCGAACTGCCACAGCTGTGGTCATTATCTTTACAGAAGAACAAGAAGAGGCCATCTCATTCAGCCACAGCCTGTATGAAGCAAGTGTGCCTGAGAACAGTGCAGCAGGTGGGCATGAAATCCCTCCTCTTAGAGTTGCCAGTCTCCCCTCCTTTTGGAATGGTAATTGTAATGAATAGTATAGGGAAGCCTTTCTTTTCTGTGCAGCAGCAGAGAAAAGTTAATGTAGATGTAGCCAATACCCATTTGCCCTTTTCCAGTGCACCAGCATGAAAAAAGATGCAATGGGGGAGGCTTTGTCTGATCATCAGTGGGTTCATTCATTTAGCAAAACGACTTTAGCGATGGGTGGACAGCATTTACTTGCTGTTTCACTGGGCAGTGCACACAAGCTCAGATGAGGTGAGTGTTGGGAACCAGTTGCAACTTGGCGTTTCTTGTTTTCACAGTACCCTTCACAGCCTGTAGCAACTTTCAGAAATACCTAAGTGAAGTTTTGGACTTTGCAGAAGAAGAAGAAAGGGGGGTAGGATAGGGTAGAGACGTTCAGAGGCTGTTGGTACATCGTCACTTGGACAGGCTTCTACAGTGTCTCTCTACTTAGAGCCTGCACTGTGGAATGCCCCCTCTAGACAAACCTGCTCCAGTCACAAGGTCCTTACAGATTTTTTTGGATTTGTTCTGGATATTGATGAGAATTACTGCTCTACTTTTTATCCTTCAAAGAATATTAGTAGTCATCCCTCCAGCCAATTAGATGTGGTATCTTGTCCTGCATCAGCGATTGGTTTTGTCCTAATGAGGGGCAGAAAGGAGTGCCTGTCACATATTTGTCCACAAATGTCACAATACAATTGACCACATATATTTAGAGATCTGAATTGCACTATATTCTCAATTCAAACAGCTCATGAGGTTCACCTTGAACAAGTGATTTATCTTCTTTATAATTCAAACTTCCCTCAGTAAAATGAAAGCAGTATTCCTTTATATCCTAAAGGTTTTGTGAGACTAGTGAATTCACAGATCTTGAATAACAGCCTGTATATTGGATTATGAATCAGTAAATAAAAAATGTGTTAGTAATTTTGTAAAACCAATCAATATTCTTGGATGATTGCAAACAGAAGAGAGAATGAAGGGTGAAGATGGCTGTTGCAGTAATTATTGCTGTGGTTTTTCAGCCATTCCTTCCTCTGTGCCTGTTTGGGACTACAAGCCAAGTTTTCAAATTGTTACATTTAATGAAAGAAAATAAAGATAGGAGCTTTATGGCAATAGGTAAACTGCTCTGATCCTAGATTTTTCTAAGTGTAGATGTGTTCCTGGGTCAGGCTAGAAAAGCCAGCCTGAAATTACAGAAATGCCCCAAGGACCCATGGTATCAGAATGCCATTGTGTTCTCCCATCCAATCTATGGAAATATAATTAAGATTCAATTTAGGTTGTTTTGATTAAAGGAAATTTAGCAAAGCTTCAGGGTAAACAGGAGGGTTTAATCACAAAACGTTAGTTTGTGTTTAATAATACTTCTATTTGCTAAGAAGATCAAATTCTTTCAAGAATATAAGAGATTTTACCAAATACTAATAGTGCTTGTCTCTGTTTATAGTATTTTCCTTTCTTCATAAGCATACCTAAATATCAAATATTTTACATTTCAGTGGGGAAGAAAAGCATGATTGTAATTAAAACTCTCATAGAAGCTAGCATGTAGGATAGATGTGATCCTGGGACCCCTATGAATGTGAATGGTACCAGTGTATCCAGTCCAGGGAAGATTTACATTACATGCTGATTATTTGTAGAACTGGTATTAATAAATGCGGCTTTTCTTCATAATTTTATTTCTGCCTTAGCTGATGGAGGGGAAAAATGCTATGTTTATTTTTAAAAGAATAAAAAATGTGAATAATATAAACGACAAAACCCAAAGCCAAGGATCCTTAGTTTTAATTAAGTCTAAACCCATCAAATGGGTAAGTGCCTCGGGAACTGGTCCTTGTGGTCACATTTTCTTCAAGTGTTTGACCTCCAAGTTTAATGACCTTCAGAAAACCCTATTTTTCTATCTTTTTTTTTGTTTAATATTGAATATTTAATGTCTTTAAATATTATAAACTGTATTACAGCAGGCACTTAGAAGCTAGTCAGTAAATAATCAAGTGACTGTGTTGTTCAAAGGGTAAGAAACCTTTATTATTCACCAAACTTCCAGCTGAATGGTTGTTTGCGTAACAGTTCCATGGAGACAGATTCACCAGTATAACTTCTTGACTCCTCTATGTTTTTTTCCTATTAGATATCAAATGTCTAGCCCCTTATTCTTCAAGTCACAGAATCATAGAATGGGTAAGGTTGGAAGGGACCACAGCGGATCATCTGGTCCCACCTCCCTGCTCAAGCACAGTGATCCCAGAGCATATGGCACAGGATTGNAACTGAGAGAGAGGTCTTTGTATGGGTTTGTAGTCTTCTGAAGGGATCAGTGACAAAGAGCGGGGAAATAGCAGGGTCCAGGGGTTTTCTACAGGGGGGAAAAGGATGGGGAAAAGAGACTGCTATAATGAGTACTGAACACAGAAGAAAAACAATGATACAGTCATACAGTATCTCAGCGAGGTGCTGGTGTTAGGACATATATATTAAAAAACCCCATATATATAAAACACGCATGCCCTAACACAGAATT
>VYZQ01018500.1:0-13482 GCA_013400655.1 Mystacornis crossleyi
ATTCTCCAGTGATTTTCATTCCCCCTTGCTTGGACACGGGGCCCTTTGTCAGGGGTCCCTCTGCCCCACCAGTGTTATTAGGAGCTCTTTGTAGCTGGCCGCACAGATAACTACAGCAACTGGGGCTGTACCAGAGCAGGAAAGGCTGTAAACTGGAGTTTTTGAATCTTCCTATTTATCAGATCAGTATCCTTGCCCAGTTTATGCCTCCTCAAGTGAAGTCCTCTATTACTGAGAAAAGCAAAATATCAAGCTAATGTTTACGTACGGTAAAAAGAATGACTCTGGGAACCACCAAGCAGCTAAGATCACAGAATGGATCCTCCTCGAAGATATGTCTAGACATGTGTAGACAGAGAGGTGTTTAGAGACAGCCAACATGGCTTCACCAAGCACAAATCATGACTGACCAATCCAATGGCCTCCTACAATAGACTGATTGCATCAGTGGACAGGGAATGAGCTATGGATGTCATCTACCTAGACTTCCCTAAAGCCTTTGACACCATCCAATACAATATCCTTGTCACTAAGTTGGAGACACAGGGTTTTCATGGATAGACTGTTCAGTGAATAAGGAAAGGATTGGATGGCGACATCCAAAGAACTGTCAACAGCTCAATATTCAAGTGGAACCCAGTATCCAATGGTGTCCCTCAAGGGTCTGTATTGGGACCAATACTACTTAATGTCTTCATTAATGATGTCATAGTGAGTGGGATTGAGTGCACCCTCAGCACGTTTACAGATCACAAGGGGAGCGGTACAGTTATATGCTTGAGAGAAGATACTCAATCCAAAGGGACCTCAAAAAGCTCAAGGGGAGGGTCCATGAGAACTTCATTAAGTTAAACAAGCCCAAGCACAACATCCTGCACCTGGGTCAGGGCAATCACCAGTATCAGTACCTGCTGAGGGATGAATGGAGTGAGAGCAACTGTGTGGACAAGGACTTGGGGGTGCTGGTGGGTGAAAAACTTTGCATAAGCTGGCAATGTACCTTTGTAGCTCAGAAAGTCAACCATCTGCTGGGCTACATCAAAAGTAGTGTGGCCAGGAGGTGGAGGGAGGTTATTCTGCCCCTTTATCACACTCCTGTGAGACCACGCTTGGAGTGCTGTGTCCAGCCATGGGTTCCTCAGCATAAGAAAGTTAGAGCTGGTCCAGAATAGGGACACAGGACTGATCAGGGGGATGAAACACCTTTGCTGTTAAGACAAACTGAGAGAGTAGGCCTGTTCAGCCTGGAGAAGAGAAGGCTCCAGGGAGACCTAATAGCAACCTTTCAATTGATAAAGAAGGCTTATAAGAAAGACAAAGACACTTTTTAGCAGGCCTTATAGTGAGAGAACAAGTGGAAATGGTTTTAAACAAAACAGGGTAGATTTAGATTATGTAAAAAGAAATTCTGTTTGATGATGGTGGTGAGGCACTGGAATAGGCGGCCCAGAGAACTTGAAGATACTCCAACCCTGCAAAAGTTCATATCTGGTTGGATGGGCCTTTAAGCTATCTGATCTTGTGAGAGGCTCTTGCCCACAGCAGAAAAATTGGCCAACATGACATTTAAAGGTCCTGTTCAACCCAAAACATTCTATTGTAGTACATGAAAGACAGATGGTCACAAACTGCAGGCTTTGGGTGAGATAAGCAGAAGCTTTCAAATGCCTGTCAGGAGGTTATTGATTCAACTGTTAGGCCTTGTACTGTGGTGATGGGAAGAGGAATGAGACACAGTGGGCCACAACTGAAGCAGGATAGATTCCATTTTTTCCCTCCTGAGGTCAAACAGGCAGGAAAGGAAGAGTGTCCTGGAGTGCTGTGCAGTGTCCATGCTTGGAGGTTGATGTAATATAAATGGTTGAACCTTTGAGTCAGCTGCAATGGACCTTGAGCTTGGGCTGCTGTAGGAGATTTGAAAATAGATGTCCTGAGGCCTCATCCAAGTTCATTGCTTTGACTGCTCTGTCACAGAGGAAGAGCTTGTTTGGGTCTCTCCATAGCTCTGCTGGTGGAGTGAAGGACTGTAGGCTCCCTTCCGTGGCTACGCATCACATCTGTCTGGGTGCTGCCTGCTCTAATACATCTGAAAGGATCTGAACTGACCTCATATGGGACCTCCATCTCTACCCATGGGTCGAGGAGCTCTATTTACATTAATCTCTCTTTCCATGCTACACCACAAGTGTCTTGGTCAGTAGCTAAGTTAGTGACATAGCTTTGGATAAGTCCATCCACAAAGACTCTTGATGCATATGCTGACATGCATATGGATGTTCTGGCTTGATCTCAACCCTCTCTGGCCAGTCTGGACCTGCCTGGCACTCACTGGACGTGATCATCATTCTGACGTCTGCAGTGACTTCCTTGCTTGCAGTGCCTGGTGGTGCCTTCTGCTCTGGCCTCTTATTTGGAGTGAGCCACACTGGCTGGGTCTGCCCTGGTTTGGTGTTGTGGACCTGAGATTTTCTGGGCAATGTGGGTCTAAGGCAAGTGTTTCTTTTTTCCTCCTGGAGAGTGTCATGCAGATATATGTGAAATGGTATGTAAGCTGAAGGGTTGTCTGACCGTGTGCTGGGTGAAGTCCTGGGCACATGCCCATGCTTCCTTCGATAGCTCAGCTGGTAGAGCGGAGAACTGTAGGCTCCCTTGCATGGCCATCCTTAGGTCGCTGGTTCAACTCCGGCTCGAAGGAGTGCTCTTTTGGCTCTGGCCCACATCCTGCACTGGCACCGCTGCCTTTTGGTCCTGCCTGGGGGAGTTCCCCATACTGAGCTGCCCAGTTGTGAGCTCTTGTCTGACTTTGGGAAGATTACCAGCCAAGGCATTTTTTGGTGAACCCTTGGTGACAGATGGTGTTTCTGAGCCTTGGAGTTGTCCGCAATCACCTTCAACAGGAAAGTGAGTGGGTGGGGGGTATTGTGAAAATGAAGCTGATTAGCAGGGCTCAGGCTTTGGGTGCAGAGCATCCTGGGTCAGGGCTGGGTGGGTGCCTGGGAGGGGAGAGGACCTCAGGCAGAGGCTGCAGGGTGGGGAATTAGCTCAAGTGGTAGAGCGCTCGCTTAGCATGTGAGAGGCAGCAGGATCGATGCCCGCATTCTCCAGTGCTTTTCATTCCACTCACCTCGACCTGCACTGCAAAGAGGAGAACAGCATCTAGGACTATGTCCATGGCAACATGCGCTGTAAATTGAAGGAGTGGATTCTCTCACTTTGTTCTGAGTATGATGGAAAGGATCCAGAATATTATGCCCATCCTTGGGCCTCCATGTATAAGACAGACATTGACCAAGTGCAAAGAGCTCAGAATAAGGCCTCCAGGACTTGGAAGCAGGTGCACTTGCCCTTTGAGGAGAGGCCATTGAATATGGCCTTGTGCAGATCCTGAAGAAGAAAGGGCTTCGTGGAAGATAAGCAAGCACTTATCACTTACCAGAATGCCTATCAGGAGGTTATTGATTCAACAGGCCTTTTACTGTGGTGATCCGATGGAGGAAAGAAAAGCAACAGGCCACAATTGAAGCAGCAGAGGTTCTATTTCTTTCTCTTCTATGAGAGAATGAAAACCTAAAAAGAGTTAATGTCTCAAACACTAGCAGAGGAAAGGACTGTTTCCGTGCTGACAAGATAAGGTGCAGTTAGAAAAGAGCATCTTTCAATGCAGGATAACACCTTCCTGGGACCAGCTTCCTTATCTTGAGTAACTATCTCCAAAACCAGGTATGAGACAGCATTTCACTTGTCTCTCTGACAGGGGTTTGAAACCACGAGGCCCCCCAACCCCCTTCTGAAAAGTCTGAGAATAACAAAATCTGCATGCAGGAGGACTAGTCTATAAGTAGCACAACTGAAATGGGTGGGTTGTGCAACCACCATCTGAAGGAACCAAACCAGAGGAGCACTGGAATCTTGGCTGGTAATCTGGATCTTTTCCTCTGTGTCTATCTTCTTCTCTTTCTTCTTCTCTTCCTCTTCTTAAAAGTTTAAATTGCTGCTCCCATGGTCTGTTCAGAAAAGTTTAAATCATTGCTGCCATGGGCCATTCAACTTATAATAAGGTTTAAAGGTTAAACTGCTGCTGCCATAAATGAAATTTTCTAATTGATCGTTTGACATCATTTTGCCTTCATTTAGCCCAAAGGTATCCTGAATGTTAATTGTTTCCAGGACTGCCCTCTAGGGACCTGATGTTTTATGGCTATCCCAGAACAAATGGTCCAGGACCACCCTCTCAGGACTTGACACCTCCTCAGGTCAGCCAGATGGGAGAAGAATGTTGCTCTGGATTGCTGTGCAGTCTCCATGCTTGGAGGTTGGCATGACCTGAGTGGCTGAAGTCTTGAGCAAGATGATGAGATCCCTCATTTAGGGATGCTTGGAGGAGAAGGTAGACATAGAGATGGCCTGAGGACTCATTCAAGATAATTGCTTTGAAAACACAATCATGGAGGCAGAGCAGAAAGAGGACCCTGATAGTCTATCAGTATCTGCTGGTGTAGTGAAGGATTGCTGGTTCTTTCACATGGTGACCATTACATATTATCTGGGCATCAAGTGCCTGAATAGGCCTGAATGGCCCTCACTGGCCTCATGTGGGGTTTCCGCCTCCAACCATTGACACAGAAGTTCTCTTTAGGTTTACCTGTGGGCCGTCAGTCTCTTTCTGTGTTAAAAATCAGGAGTCCTGGTGTCTAGCTCAGTAATGGCCACAGCCATTGCACTATCAAGGCACAGAGACCTTGGATCCAAACCTGATGTTCAGATGAATGTTCTGCATTGACCTAGTCCCTGGCTTGTCAGTCTGGACCTGCCTGTAAGTCACTGGACATGATCATCACTCTGATGTCTGCAGTGACGTCCTTTCTTGCAGTTGTCTGTGCCTTGCCATGGTGATAGTGCCTTCTGTTCTGGATGATTTCTTCGAGTGAGCCACCACGGTTATATCTGTCTTGGCCAGGGGTTGTAGGCTTGAGAAGCAATGTGAAACAAGGCAAGTCTTTCTTATTTCCCGCAGAGCAGAGTCATGTAAATACAAGGGAGTGGTGTGAGACCTGAATGGTTGGATGAGTGTGTGATGAATGTCTGAGGTGTCATAATCATGTGATTCCTTCGATAGCTCAGCTGGTAGAGCGGAGGACTGTAGGCTCCCTTGCATGGCCATCCTTAGGTCGCTGGTTCAACTCCGGCTCGAAGGAGTGCTCTTTTGGCTCTGGCCCACATCCTGTGGAACCACTGCCTTTTTTTAGTCCTGCCCCAGAGGCTCCCCATAATGATCTGCCAGTCATGAGCTCTTGCCTGAGGTTGGGAAGATAAGTGGCCAAGGCATTTTGGGGTGAACCCTTGGGCGGCAGATGATGATTCTGACCATGGGGTTTGTCTGCAGTCACCTCCAGCAGGAAAGTGAGTAGGTGAGTTGGTGGTAGGAGAGTGAGGCCATTAGGAGGCTCAGGCTTTGGGTGCAGGACATGCTGGGTCAGGAGTGGGTGCCTGGGAGGGGAGAGGACCTCAGGCAGAGGCTGCAGGGTGGGGAATTAGCTCAAGTGGTAGAGCGCTCGCTTAGCATGTGAGAGGCAGCGGGATCGATGCCCGCATTCTCCAATGATTTTCATTCCCTTTGCCTGGACACAAGTCCCTTTGCCAGGGCCTGTGGATGCTCACAGTATACCCAGAGAGTAGGATGACATGCAGGTCTGCATGGGCAATTTAAGAGAGGTTTCTCCCTCTTTGCTTGATAGACATCAACTGTCATATAGAGTATTGTGTCCAGTTTTGAGATCTTCTATGCAGAAAAGCAGTCAAAGAAATAGAGCAACCTCTGGAAGCCAACCAAGAATCTCAAGGAGTGGAAAGATTTCTTTCTGTGGGTGGGCTGAGGAAAGTGGATACGTTCAGCCTATAGAAAGAGAGGTTGATAGGGCTTACACATGACCTTTTGACATAGAGGAGGTTTTAGAGTAGAATGGTTATATATCTGTCATATGCTTGAGCAGAGAGCAAAATACAGCACAGTGAAAGGGAATCAAGGGAAAAGGCAGCAGGATATAGGTAAGCTCTGTGTGGCCATGAAGAGAGTCCATCTGTAGAACATTATATCCAAGGAACTTAGGAAGCCTTTCTGTTTGTGTTTCGCATGATTGATGGGTTGAAGTGTTGAGCGAGGTGCTGTGATGCTGGAGCTAAAGCTGTTTGAAGCAGGATGTAGTAATAGAGGCATGATGGTGCACTGTGGCTTGGGAAAAGTGCTGGGCGAGGTGCTGGGCATGTGCCCATGCTTCCTTCGATAGCTCAGCTGGTAGAGCGGAGGACTGTAGGCTCCCTTGCATGGCCATCCTTAGGTCGCTGGTTCAACTCCGGCTCGAAGGAGTGCTCTTTTGGCTCTGGCCCACATCCTGCACTGGCACNTCTTTTGGCTCTGGCCCACATCCTGCACTGGCACCGCTGCTTTTGGTCCTGCCCATGGGGCTCCCCTTCAAAGGGCTGTCCAGCCATGAGCTCTTGCCTGACATGGGGAAGTTGACCAGGCAAGGCATTTTTAGGTGAACTCTTGGGCAGGAGATGGTGATTCTGACCATGGGGTTTGTCTGCAGTCACCTCCATCAGGATTGTGAGTGGATGAGTTGGTGGTAGGAGAGTGAGGCCATTGGGAGGCCCAGGCTTTGGGTGCAGGACATGCTGGGTCAGGGCTGGGTGCCTGGGAGGGTTGAGGACCTCAGGCAGAGGCTGCAGGGTGGGGAATTAGCTCAAGTGGTAGAGCGCTCGCTTAGCATGTGAGAGGCAGCGGGATCGATGCCCGCATTCTCCAATGCTTTTCATTCCCTTTGCCTGGACACAGAGCCCTTTCATGGGGGTCCCCCTGTCCTCTGAAGGGTATGCAAACCTGGGAAGCAAACTTGGGAAGCACAGTAGAGGACAGCATGCAGGACTTCTCCAAGGAAGGCCTCTGGATTGAGAGAAGGTATTCTCTGACTTTCCTCTTCATCAGATAGATGCCATTTAGAATAGCGTACCTGTTATACATAGGTTTATATAGATTTTGGCTACAATAGAGTTTATTTTCTTCCTAATATCTGCATTTTGGATTTAGGGTGTGAATAATGTTGGTTACACACTGCTGTTACAGTTACTGATAAGCAGACTTTATGTAAAGCCAAGGATTTTTCAGCTTCTTGCACCATCCCATTAGCAAGGAGACTGAGAGCACAAGAAACTGGGAGGAGACACAGATGGAACAGGTGACCCCAGCTGACCAAAGGAATATTCCATACCACATGACATCAGGCCCAGTATATACTAAGGAGAAAGATGGCTGGGGGCCACTGCTTATAAACTGGCTGCCTGGGCATTGTTCTGCAGGTGTTGAACAATTGTGTTGTAGGTCACTTATTTTGTATAATCTAATTCTGTTATTATTATTGATATTCCCACCTTTCTTTTCTGATCTTTTGAACTGTCTTTTTCTCAATCCACAAATTTGCTTTTTTTCTCCCAGTTCTCTCCAAAAACCCTCTTGGGGCTGGGTTGTGTGAGCAGTTGTGCAGTGTTTAACTACCTGCTGGGTTAAACCACAACAGCCCTAACATGGGGCTTGAAAGGTTGAGATAATAACAAATCTGACTAGAGAATGTTAAAACAAAATTCTTGTAAGCATTAATTATATTAGTTTAATAGTTTCTGATCCTGATGTTGATTTACTTACTCTCAGAGTTGTTTTCTGTTCTCAGAGTTGTGTTACGTAACATCTTACTTGCTCTGTATGTTTCCTGTTGTGCTGTTTATCACCTCTGGGGGCTGGGCTAAGGTTATCATGTTGTCATATTTTATAACACTGGCTTACGATGTGATAAAACTGATGGTCACAAGACTTATCTATTTGTAATCAAATCTTGTTATCTTCTCCATACTTCTAGAGCCATCTATTGGAAACTACTCCTAATTACATCCTTTATTCTTCCTTCTAGAGCCAATCTATGGGGCATACACTTCCCACATCTTCCCCTTCTCCTCTGGGTTAATTACAATAGCTCTTGCGAATTCTGAATATAGTCAGGCTCTTCAAACCAGCACGTTCCTATTGCTATGTCTCCTGATTGTATTTCAGGCTTTGTTTAGACTTAAACAACCGTCTAAGGATACCAGCCAGGTATCTGCCCTGAGCCTGAGCAGTTATAGTGGCAGGATGTGTGGGATAGTACAGGCAAGTGTGTAGGACAATGGGCACCTCAAATATTTTGGAATTTCACCCCTGAACAAGTTCAGAATCCTGAAAAACTAGTAAAATACTTGGAATAAGTATGCTGTCACCCTGGCAATTCCAGAGAGAAACAAATCATTGCAACATGCTGGGGCCTGGCCCATGCCAGCAAGTCCTGTTCAACACTATTCAGTACCTTCAAGGGAACAAGAAGGTCTTTGGATCTGATGACAAAATGTCAGGCACTTTGGCTACTCAAGTCCCAGTGACAGATACTGCATCTGAACCAAAGAACACACCTATACTGATACCATCTTCACAAGAAGAAATGCTGGAAGTAGAAGTCGGCTCCTTTAGTAAAGGATGAAGGAGCCTCTTGTAAGAGTCAGCAGCAGGAAGAAGTGGACAAGGCAGTCTACTCCAAAGCAGGGCCATTATGAGAATAAGAGGAGGAAGAGAGGTGGCTGCAGATTGGGGTGGAAGAGGAAGAACTCATAAATGAGGTGGTAACCACCTGATCCCTATATCACACCAACCAAGCCCCCCTGATTCCTGTGCATAAGCTGATTTGTCAGCTGGAAAGCCCTGGAGAGATCAGCAGGACTCCCTCACCCTGTAACAGTTTCATATGGCCACTGTGAAAATCTGATGAAGGCTGGAGATCAACAGTAGATTACAGTGCCTTGAATGAAGCCATGCTGCTGCTGAGTGCTGCCCTGCCAGCCATGCTAGAACTTCAGTTTGAACTGAAGGCAGTTTGTTTCAAAGGCATCCAAGTGGCTTGCCACAATCAATATCACTAGCATGTTTTTCTCAATCCCTTTTCTCAATCCCTGCACTCAAACCAGAGAGTGCAGGCCGCAATTTGCATTCACTTGAAGGTTTGTCCAGTACACCTGGAATCGACTGCCCTAGAGGTGGAAACACAGCCCTAGCATTTTCCATGGACTTAACCAGACTGCACTAGAAGAAGAACGCCTGTGATACGTTAATGGCATAATCATATGGGGAAATACAGCAGACAAAGTTTTTGAGAAGGGGAAGAAAATTGTCCAAATCTTCTGAAAGTCAGTTTTGCCATAAATCAAAGTAAGGTCAAGTGACCTACACAGGAGATCCAGTTTTTCGGAATAAAATGGCAAAACTGATGTTGTATCCCAGTGAATGTGATCAACAAAATAACAGCTAGGTCTCCACCAATTAGCAAAAGAAAAACACTAGCTTTATTAAACATTGTAGGTTTTTGGAGAATGTTTATTTCAAATTATAGCCTATTCTATCAACTAACCTGGGAGAAGAATTATTTCATTTGGGCCCTGAACAATGACAAATCTTTGAACAAACTGAAAAGGAAATAGTACATACAGCAGCCCTCAGACCACTCTGGGCAGGACAAGATGTTAAAAATGTGCTGCATCTGGGGAGAATGGTCCTACTTGAAGCCACTGGCAAAAAGCAACAGGGAAGACTCAAGGCTGACTCTTGGGATTTTGACTCAGGGAAACTGAAGATTCAAGGCCTGCTATACTCGAACTGAAAAAGAAATATTGGCATCATATGAAGGAGTTTGAGCTGCTTCAGATGTGATTAGTATTGAAGCACAGTTCCTCTTGGCACCCTGACTGCCCGTGCTCGGCAGGGTATTCAAAGGGAGAGCCCGTTCTACACATCGTGCAACTGATGCTGTGAGGAATAAGTGGGGCACACAGATCACACAATGTGCTTGAACAGGAAATCCCAGTGGCCCAGGGGATCTGGAAGTGATCACTGACAGGCTGGAAGGCAAAGATTTTGGAATATTGCCAGAAAAGGAGGTGATGTGGGCTGAAGAAGCTCCACTGTAAATGAAATACCAGAAAATGAAAAACAGTATGCCCTGGTGAGTCCTGTCATATTTTGGGAAAACATCAAAGGTGTAAAGCTGCTGTGTGGAGTCCCACACACATTGCAGAAACTTCTGAATGACAAGGTGAATTTAGTCAGTTTTCAGAGGTGAAAGCTATCCATCTGGCTTTAGACATTGCTCAAAGGGAAAATTCCCAGTACATTATCTCTACACAGACTCATAGATGGTGGCAAATGCTCTGTGGGGATGGCCGTGGCAATAGAAGTAGGTCAACTGGCAGCACAGAGGTGAACCCACCTGGACTGCTGGATTATGGCAAGATATTTCTGCTTGGGTAGACAACTTTGTTGTAAAAGTACATCATGTAGTCATGTGCCCAAGAGTCAGGTCACTGAGTAACATCAAAAATCCCAACTGATCGGTCAGGATGCTAAGACTGAAGTGGATCAGGTGGATCTGTACTGTGAACATAAGTGTGAATTATTTGTAACTTAATGGGCCCATAATATCTCAGGCCATCAAGGAAGAAATACAGCATATACGTCGCTCCTGACTGAGGGGTCGACTAAATCCTGGACGCTATACATGATTATCCATTAATATGAAATATGGTCTGAAATAAAGCAGGACAGACAGTTAAAGCCTGTCTCTAATGGAGGACAATGGCTGAAATATAAACATGGGGAGGTCTGTCAGATTGATGATATCATATTCCCACAAATCTGCCAATGCAAGCACCAGGTGCTTACAATCACAAAACTGTAGAATCATTTAGGTTGAAAAAGACCTTGAAGATGATCCGATCCAAGCATTAACCCAGCACTGCCAAGTCCACCACCAAACCATGTCCCTAGGGGCACACCTACACATCTTTTAAATACCTCCAGAGATGGTGACTCAACCACTTTTCCTGAGCAGCCTGTTCCAGTGCTTGACTACTCCTTCCTTAAAGACATTTTTGCTAATATCAATGGTGGAACCTAGGACCAGATGGCTGGAAACATATTCTGTGCCTCGTGCCACTGGTTGGAATACTTTCCTGGGCCTTGAGAAACGACGTAACAATGAACCCCAGAAAGAACTGAGTCAGACAATGGTACTTATTTCAGAAGCAACCTCTTAGATATTTGGCTCAAACAGCATGGCACTGAACGGATATATCACACCCCCTACCATGCACCAGCCTCCAGAAAATTGAACAAATGAACTGTTAAAGACTACACTGAGAGCAATGGGTGCTGGGACATTTTAACATTGGAATACACATTTAGCAAAACTCACATGGTTAGTCAACATTAGAGGATCTTCTAATCAAACTGGCCCTGCCCAATCAAAACTTTGATGTACTTTTACAAAAGGGAAAAGTCTCTGTAAAGCACATAGAAATTATGCTGCGAAAGATAGGCCGGGTTATTCCTGCTTCAGGCAAAGGCAAACCCATCCATGATACTGCTTTTAGTCAAGAAGCTGGGTGCACTTGGTGAGTAATGCAGAAGGATGGAGAAGTATGATGCGTACCTCAAGGGGATTTGATTCTGTGTGAGAACAGGCAATGATTTGAATTGTATTATATTAATTGCTATATAATAATGTGTAACATCTCTACTATGGTTGCTATATGCCATATCAAAATTATTACAATAAAATCTAGCTTTATTCATCTATGAAATATAAATTTTGATTAGACCAGGATAAATGGAGCAATGATAGAACCAGAACTGTCTTCAGAATGAAACAATTCAATATCACACATCATCTCTCCTGCCCTGAAGGACTAATATTAAAGAGGAACCCAAAGTCATGAACTAAATAAACTCAACTGACATTTTAGAGGGATGGCCTGTGGGCTAAGGGAATGATATCTGCATACATATATAAAAAGACCAGAAAACATGCACTGGAAAGTGTGGGACCTGGGTGTGACATAAACAGTATAGAATAAGGCATAAATATTGACCTGGTTTCGGATGGGATTGAGTTAATTTTCTTACTAGTAGCTGGATCTAGGAGGAGAATAATATTGATAACACTCTGATGGTTTAGTTCTTGCTGAGCAGTATTCATCCTAAGTCAAAGACTTTTCATCTTCTCACCCCACCCCACCAGCAAGGAGGCTGGTGGGCAAAAGGAGCTGGGAGGAGACACAGCCAGGATAAGTGACCCCAACTGGCCAAAGGAATATTCCATACCATATGGTGTCACGCTCAGTATATAAATTAGGAGGAAAGATGTTTGGGAGCTGCTGCTCAAGAACTTACTGGGCATCATTCATTGAATATAAATCAATTGTTTTGTGTACCACTTGATTTGTATATTTTAGATCTATTAATAGTAGAGTTATTATTATTATTGTTGTTGTTGTTGCTGTTATAATAATAATAATAATAATTACTATTATTATTATTTCACTTTCCATTTCTTTTCTGCCCTAAACCATCTTTTTCTAACCCTGTGAATTTTACTCCCACTGTGGGGAAGGGGGTGAGTGATCAGCTGTGTGATGTTTAACTGCCTGCAAAATAAAGCCATGACAGTGCCCAGCTTTGTGCCTCTGTGTACAAGACACATGTGGACCATGTGCAGGGACCTCAGAACAAGGCCGTCAGAATGCTTGGGAGGAGGTGATCCCACACACAGGAAAGGACATCAATGAAATGGAGCAATCTCAGTGGAGGGTCACCAAGAACCTCACAGAGTGGAGAGATTCCTCTACATGGATGAGTGAGAACAGTGAGACTGTTCAGACTGTTGAAGGAGAGAATCAAAGGGCTTAGACATGACCTCCATGCTTGTAGGAGATTACAGAGTAGAGGAAATGCTGTCCTTTTTCTGATGCTTGAGCAGAGGGCTGAAGACAGCACAGTGAAAGGGTATCAAGGGAAGAGGCAGCAGGATATAGTGTCATGGGTTGACACCCCTTCCTGCTCTTCAAGTTTGTCTTCCTTTTGGCTCTGTTTCCTTGAGGAAGTGGTTTGCAGCAACAGGTGCTGTAATAACTTCATAGAACAAATCAATTAACTAATTTGAATATCGACAGCTCTATTGAGCCACTTAGAGAAGGGATACGCCTCCGTGAATACAGATTTAAAGAGGGACGAGGCGGGAATATCTCTCTTGCCTTCTGGTGGTGGTAGAGGTAACTTGAGGGCCCACTCAGCCCCTGAGGGGGAGGCTGGGCCAGCCCAGCGGGGCCCTGCTGGGCCCTGCCTGCGCGAACCTGGCCAGCCTGGTGGGAGGCCAGGCTGGGCCATGGTCCAGCTCTGCCATGGGGCCATGGCCTTCACTTTCCTCCCCTCAGCCCCAGGAGTGGGGGTCAGACCTGCAGCCCCCAGCCCAGGGCGGGCCGGCCTCTCCTGCGGGCCAGGCCTCTCCCGGCCACTGGGCCCAGGGGTGGCAGGCCGGGCCACAGCCCCCAAGCTGCTGCTTGGCAGTGTGGGCCGAGATG
>VYZQ01018500.1:29250-43581 GCA_013400655.1 Mystacornis crossleyi
ATTTCTGTTAAGACGGGAAGAGTACTTCTGAATTGCTATGTCCCAAAATGCTCTTCTTGTAATTTCTTTTTATCCAGTTCTGTTTCACATGCTCCTGGGCATCTAGTGCCCTGTCTGAACTTTACTGCATGTTGTTAGAGATTCAAACAATCTCCCAAAGAAAAGAGCAGTGGTTTAAGGTCCCTTCTTCAGAGAGAGACTTTTTATATCTCAGTCAAGCCCAACAATTCTACAGCAAGAAATTACATTCCTCTTGCCACATTTCTCTGTTACAGAATAGTTACTGTCATTATGGCTTCAAAAGCAATAACAGAATTGATTTAAATAATATGATTGCATTGCATCCATTTTTAAATACATGTAACTATACTGGAAGGAAGGTATTCCATCTGGTAACCCATCTGCAACTCCATCTATACAAGAAGCCAGTATTCATAAGAGAACATTCATATATTTGAATTCTCTGAACATATTGTGACCTTCTGTTACTATTCACATAGACTATCTCAATTTAAATATATCTTGGGTTGTTAATATCTTTAACTGAAGTACTGGAAAAAAAGTAGCAAACTCAAGAAGCAGGAGCCTTAAATGAACAGTCAGTTGCATATTTAAATTGTTCATGCCTTTACGTGGTCAGTTTGACACAAAGAAGCAATCCAGACCTGTAACTTCCTAGTTCATTCCAGTGAATCCAGTAAAGCCTTGGCAGACTACTTAAGTGGCATGATATAAACATCTTTTTCCTGTAATTTAAATTAGAGACCCCCAACATGATGTTTTAAGTAATAGTAATATACTTAACTTTTCCAGCAAGTTATTCAGGGAACAGCAGGAATTTTATTTTCATCTGTGGTTTGAGAAATTTCTGTCTATCCTCCCTCATTTAAAGTGGGTTATGGAGTTAGCCTTAACTAAGATATGAACCACAGTAATCTGTCTAACTTTAAATTAAATTACTTTCTGAAAAGCGAAGGCAAGGAAGTTTGTTTAGCTTTGACAACTCAGAGGTGAGTTTTCTAGGACTTCAAGTAAAAGTGAAGTAAGAGAGATCCCTAATTCTTTATTTAGGCAGTGTCTTGGTAATTCACTTTGCAAGCAGCTGTAGTGCTTTAAGGCAGTATCTTACTACTTCTTACAGTAAATTTACAAATCCACAGTTCTGGTAGCAAGGTTATTCATTTTAGCATGGCCTAATCAGCTGTAGCTAAGAATCAGGAAGATTAGCTTGAACAGTACAAATAAATGCTTTGACCTATTTCTTAGGCTATTTTACCAGGAACAGATTAGGAAACAGCAGTGCCACCTCTTCTCAGTACCTGCTCTTTGGGAATTAACGCTTGCTTTTTGTCCTCCCCACCAGATACAACCTTTCTCCAGCACGAAACAGTTCTCTCCCCTTGTTCCTCCTTCACATAGTTTTCATAATTCACCCTCTGACATCTCCTGCAGTCTTTGTCTATGCAGGCTCTTTCTTGAAATCCCCACATAGTCCTCAGTTCTACTCTGCGCCTACCGCTCAGCTATACTCTCCAAAATTCCTGCAAGCTGGCTGCTTCCCTACATAGTTCCCAGGAGGGAGGGGATGCAGCAGGGTAGATAGCAGTCAGTAGCCATTTCTTTTTAAAGCTTCATTAATCCCCACATCGGATTTATTGCCCTGTCTTAGAAATGCTCACTTAATTGATGGCTGAGAAAGGTAAATTCTTTCTAAAGTGCTGATGAGTAACTATCTTATCTAGAACCAGAAAGGAATGCCTGTTCAGTGGTTGAGTTACAAGTCAAAGAATTAAAGCAAAAGGCAACCCCAGTAGAGGAATTACAAATTAACAGATGAGAAGACAGAAGTCGAAGATTTTTTATTTTCCTGAATGTTACTTACTGTCAGAAAGTAAAAATTAAAAAAAATTTATTTCATTAGCATAAAGATTTCACCAATAAAGTAAATAACCAAAACCATAAACATGAATGCTATTATGCACATAGCCACTGGAAATATTTCGCAATGATTCAGAAGACTAACATTTCAGTAAATTAGTAGCTTCGTTGTTAACCATTTATCACAGCTGTTCTTAAGGTTTTTTCCTCACCTTGTTATGACAAGACCTTTCAGCTGGAAAATAGTCAGAGCTGAAACTCAAAGTCTGAACCCGTGGGCTCACAGTTGGCTCAAGTTAATCTTAGGGCTGCCAGCAAAGGAGCAGTCCAAACTTTCACTGATTTTCTTTCTTACTATTACTTCTTTTCTTAGTTTTCAGCAAAATCAGCTTTGTAGTCTGACTCACTCCACAACTGGCATCATTACTAGAGCTGATGCAACGGAAGTGGTGACATCGCACCTTTTCAGCAGCAGTAAAGCCTTACATTGTTTTCAACTCACCACCGAGCTGCACCTTAAAAAGTATATAGGGGCCAGAACACCAGACAAGCACGAGGCACAGGTAAATTCTGTGGAAAATAGTACGAATAAGGAGAATTAAGACTCCTCTGGACTAGTCTGTGGCTAAACGATAGGCCAATGTTTAACTATATATTAAAGACATTGGCGGCCTCTGCTGCCAGCTTTACACTGCCATGGGTACATGACACAAAGTGCTGTTCCAGTTGAAATGCTCTCTGCCTATTCAGTTTGTTCCAACAAAACTTTGGCGGGTTACCTTTGCCCCAGCAGGATTACTGCTGCAACAGGTATCGGTTGCCCACATGACCCTAACCCTCTGTGGTTCCGGCACAGTGCGTTTCCTCTGCAACCAAGATAAAAGCAGACAGGCAGCATGAAATCCTCACCGAGCGCTCTGCTAATTTGACAGAAATGTAATCATGTGCCCACACCTGATCCAGATCAAATTTGTACTGCTGGGTGATGTGGCATGGCCCAGAGCCAGCGGTAATGATTGTGGAACCACAGCACTCGGCTAAGGCTTCTCCTGCAGAAGAATTACCTGTACGGGAGACTGCAAACACAGAGTGTGGCCTATCACTGTGGAAACAGCTTGTGCAGGCTCCCCGGAACATGCCCCGATCCGCACAAAAGAGACATAGCATAACCCCATGCCAAACCACCTTTCTTTCTACCCTCACGGGCAGGGTGCTGGGTTAGCCTCTGACTGAGAGCATTAAGCAGAAGAGGAGAAGGGGAAAAAAAAAAAAAGGAAATTACATGTCTGAGGTTTTTCTTTCGGGCAAGTCTCTTATAAAAATAAAGGAGTGTACAAATGTCTTTGTTTCCCTGCCAACTTTTATAAGAACTAATTAAGACCAAGAAGAGCTTAATTTTCCTGTTTATTTCATAGAGAGAACAGCTAATGAATTTAACCTATTGATGATTTTGCAGCTGCCTGCTTTAATTTGCTTATGATTGGGAAACAAAAAGTTAGTGAAACAGCAATGAGCTGCCAAAGCTGCGGAGCGGTCACTGGTGCGTGAACAGTGATCCAGCTGTGTGATCAAATTTCAATTAGGCAGCTGTGACAACAGAGTGTGGGCTGTCCTTCCGAGCAAGAAAACAGTATTAAAATTATGGCCACTGCTAGTACTTGCTTATTTTCAAGTCGGCTGATTTGGCCATAATAAGGTCGATATAATCATAAAGGTAGAGACTGCTGGCATTTATTCTCTGCTTAAGAACTTTTTGAACTTTTCAACTTTATGATTTATCTATTGATTGCAATAGAAAATTGAGGCCACAAAATGCAGTGGCAATTGCTATCAATAAATGAGAAATTACACTTCACCTGAAAACAATTTTCAGAGGGAAATATTCACAGGCCTTAACATAACTCGTATTTCTTAGTTCAGACAAATGGATTACAAGGCATTTATTATATCAGGGAGTCCTAAGGACTTTATGGAAATTACACAAAATTCAATAAAGATTTTTATGATTGCTATAAACTCTACAGAATAATTTTTAATGTCCTTTTGATTCTGAAGGCGAGCTCCCAGCCTTCTATAAATCAGTGACAAAACTCCCAATTGAGATTGGCAGAAGATGAGCACCCAGTAATTTGAAACTCTTATTTATAAAATTTTTCATAAATTACTATACATGACTGGGGAACCTTATGGGTTTTACTCACATTAAATTTTACAGTGTGGGTTTGTTTTTTTTTTTTTTCCTAAAAGTGGGGGGGAGGATGATTCATTTCAGGGAAAGTGAGTTACTTTATTTTCTTGCTTTCCTTAAAAAACAGCTCTTCAAACTTTTACATGTTATTTCAAAATATTATTTCAAAACAATTTGCAAATATTAGCCAGGGATTCCCAAACTCTGGTATCCTAGCAGCAGACTACCTAAGCTACTTAAGAAGGCACAGGAACTACTTCTGCCCTGCTGCACTGTCAGTCCCCAGCCAAGGTCAACCCTGCATCAGCTTCTGCATGAAGCTTTCTACAATTCCAGCAACTGGAAATCAGACTATCAAATAACAGCTAACTCTCCAGATTGCCACTGTTTATTTTGTTCCAAAATCACAAATCTGAAGATGTGAAGCTTTTCTTGGGAAGCAGGGAAAAACCCCTTCTTTAGAGCAAGCAGAAATTGGCCACCAGAACCCTCTGGTTGGAATGTGTCAGTATTATGAAGACTGATAGGGTGTGCATGGACTCTGTGCCATAGAAAGGGGAAATGGGTTGCTGCAGAATGCATGTCAAAGCCGAGCAGAACAGGATGCCTATTATGTATTACTTGGTAACAGTCAGTATATGCTGCTGTTGGTTCACATCGCAACCTCCTTTGCTTGTGCCAGGCAATAGCAGATTTCACTGATTTTCCTTTTCCTATTTTATTTGAAAGTCACATGAAATTTAAATTCATGTATTGTTACAAATTGCGTACAAGACAATGTTTGTTCCTACATTTGATAAGTAGCAATTATGAATGAGTTTGTGTAATGAACATTTGTTTAATTTTTTCCCAGTAGTGTTCAGAAAGATCTATTTCATCAATTGTTTCCACAAATGGACATTCATGCACACAGACGTGATGAAGTGAAAAAAACCAAAACTATAACTGAAAATTGAATTATAAAGCAATTTATGCTTTGAGTTTATACGCTGTTTGGGGGCACAGCTTCACACTATATTTTTTCTGCATCCTGCAATAAACCAGGCACTTGTAATGCAAATGGTATTGACTTGCAGTGTATTAGTATCTATTCTGACTTCTAACAAATTAAATTCTCCCATTATCTGGGAATTGATTGTTTTGGTTACAGATGCAATGACGTGTCATTTTTGTCATTTTGACAGATCATTTATTTCAAGATCACAGCAAGATAAGCATTCACTCACCAAATTAAGCTTTTTGGGCCTGTTCTCAATTCTTTGTGGTCTGCAGTAATGTCAGCATTTCTTTTGGGGTTTTACACTCTTTCAGTCTTTTGAGACAGGGCTTTCTACTTATCTTCTGTTGTCAGAAGTTGGGTGTGTAAGTAAAACCTCCTGCATAGAACTACGCAGACGTCATGGTTTTTCCTGGTTTTAGGTATTCTACAAAACACGCTACCTTGCAGGTTTCGAAAAATTTGCGGACTGGTACATTTATTTAGATTTTATAAATTTCAGTGTGAAATTTCTTACTAAAGAATTACATTAACAAACATTCAGAGTCCAAGGTAAGATGAAACATTACAAAAGCTGCTTATTTTCTCAGGCCTATACTTCTATAAAAGTAGTCTACAAATTCCTAGTCATGTAATTTAATCTAGAAAACTGCTGACATGGTATTGATTTATGTAGATTTAACTGATGTTCTGACACGACTAGAGGGTGCTCTCCATAATCCCAGCTCAGCAAAGCATGTAAGAACACGCATAAAATTAAGTATATGCTTTGTACAACTAACACTTCATGCCAATTAACCCATATTTTCACCACAATTTCTGCTATGTCTATCTTGTATCATAAATATATTACATAAATATTAGACATATGTTATCTATTCCATATATATACATTACATATTACTCTTATCTGTTATATATTTAATTATATTACTCATATATTCCAATGAATATATTTCTCTGAGATTTGAAAACTAGATTTTCTGAAATGAGCCACATTTTGAATTATATAGTATCTGAGTAATACCTCACATAATGCAGATTTACACCATGTAGGTGAGTTTTTATGATACAGATGATGTGGTCTAACGTGGGCTGACTCCAAAAGGGGCACTCCCACTGCCAGTTAGATACCTGCACCTTGTACCAACGGTGCTGTCTGGCTGGTCCCACGTTTTCTGGGGGGAGAGGAAGGCGGCTGGGGCAAAGAGTCATTTTTTGCCAGTTTAGCTCTCTAAAACTCTCTTGGCTTACACTAGAGGTGAGCATCAGTACTGGTGGAAGCAAACAGCCAGGAGGAGTGAGACGGAGGGGCATGGCCTCTCTGCACAGCAGGATCTAGTTTAGCACTACGTGTATTAGCAAAATGTGTATTTTAAACCCACATTTCCAGCGTGCTCTGCACCATTACAGGGCTCAGCCTCTATGTTTTAGTGCACTACTCCCCGCTTCCCCACCCCCTCCCCCATTCAGCTTTTAAAACACGAGACTTGTCTCTAAATGCAAAGCTGCTTTTAAGAAATTGATCAAAATACCTTCTCTTAGTACTCAGACTGTCTTTTATCTGAACATAAAAGTTTTTCAGAGCTAATCCTTTTAGTATGCATTTGTCTTACAAGAACAACTTTCTTTCATTTGGTCAAGACAAAGGAGTTCAGGAATTTCTGTAAACTAACCCATAACTTTGTTGCATTTTTGTTGATATATTGGCAGTATTCCTTCCAGTTTTAATTGGATTAAGCACATAGAAATTTAGTGAGTTGTAAATGTGACAAGATGCCAATTACCTTTCCGCAATTGTTAAAAACAAAAGGTCTAGCAAAGAATAAACCTAAATAAAAGCAGAGCTAGTCTCCTGAAAGTAATGAAATCTTCTCCCTGCATTTGCTCAGGTAGTTAATGGGAAGACTGGCAGAATGACAGATGTTTTTCCAGACTTGCAGGAGAAGTCATGCTAATACTAATTCTGACACATTCTTTCCTTCACAAAGAAATGTCAGGATGCTACATGGTGGAAAAACAAGAGTAGCTGCAAATATTTAATCCTCACACTTCTACTCATCTGAATGGGATTACCTTCTACTGCTGTAGGTTTTGATAGTAGTCCCACCAATGAGCTGAAAAGGAAGCACAAAAAGATTAAAATCCATATTAATTTCTGAAGCAAGCTCAAATTTAATGGAGAAACTGAGGTAGTATGCTTAAACATTTTTTGAAAGGGCAGAAAAATAACTGATTGGAATATAATGAAGTAATTTCATTTGAATACTAATTAGTATGCAGTTTTGCAACTAATACAATCCTCTGAATGAGATTGTTAATTCTAATAGTAGTTAATATTTATTTCAATTTAACTCTTTTGTGAGGGAATAATTGCACAAAGTAGGCCTTCAATAAAAATAAAATTGAATATTAAAAAAGCCAAAATGCAAGAGGAATGTAGGTGTAAGAGAAAGACTGTAGGTTCCTGCATGCAGTAATCCAAATTATCAGATGTGTAAATGCTGCAAGTTACTCCAATTCTCATTTCTGATTTGCTTCATACACCAAAGGGAGACTGTTGCTAAAGTGTCCTTTTGTTGCTAGAAATTTTTCATTAATTTTAGCATATATAAAAAAGCAACTAGTCTACATTTTCATACAAATAAGCTTCTGCAACAAGGGAGTGTGCTCATCTTTAATATAACCAGACATAAATTAAAATGTTCTTTGTCTGAAGAAATTCTAGTATTATTGCCAGCACTGGTCTTATAAAAACAAGGACTAGTTAAAGCTCATGCTTGATTTATTTATTTTTTAAATAGGAATTGCATTAGCTGCCGCTCCTGTGGGCTCATTTCACTACAGGACCTTCTGCAGAATTAATTCAGTGAAAGCCCCTTCTGCCCTAAAAGAAGGCAGGACCCCAAGGAAGGTCTAATTTTTGACCTTTAAACAGCAAAGTGCTTTCCTTTGATTTTTGATAACACAACACAGTGAGATTAATAAAACACTTGCTTCAGCCTAGTTGGTAAGCAGCAACTTTAGCTGATTACTTCACTTCTCTCAGTATTTGAGAGTCTCAGTTTTAATATTACCAGACATCTTTAGTATATACCAATAGGCCAGTAAAGACCAGATGTAACATCAGGAATCTTTTATACCTAAACATGATTTACAAATCAAAACTTAACTCTAATCCCTAATCATGGAGAAATTAAAAAAAAATAAAAGTCAAAATTGCTTTAGAAAATCCTTGCAAAGACTGTGCTAAAAATTACACCTTCATGTCAAGAAATCTAGAAAGGATGTGCAGTTTTAATGAGGTATTGGGGCAGCATATAAAACATTAAAATAAAGCTACCAAACCAAATCAAAATAAACCACTAGATTTTCTAAAGATAGAACACATGATTGATGCTCTGCAGTTTGTCATGGAGGCTACTGGGTACTGTACACTGAATGGCATGCTAAGAAATTATTCAGCTGGTGAATGTGCAATGAATTTGTTACATCTGTTCATAGGGGTCCAAACCCACCTCCATTACCAACATAAAAAGCTGTGAATTTTCAGCTTCTAATAACACCATTAAACTTGTAAGCTGCACCTCGGAAACTGCACCTGGGGTTCTCACATCCTCCCACTCTGATATTAAAAATATTCTGCACATCAGCTGTTATTATTCATGTAAAAATGACACAAAGAGAAGCTTTCTCCACAGGCTTATGCTGACACCAACACCCTTAGTCATTTTAACTGTCGTGTGAGAATTTTTGTCCAGGTAACCATAATCACTGAAAAACCAGAACTTCAGTGGCTGAGACCACTTAAGCTGTGTGCACTCTAGCTAAAGCTTTTTAGAAGTGCATTTAGAAAGAATTATTCCAAATAATATCTAGAGTGGAGTTAGAAAAAGCTGGCTTTGACCCATATTAAACTTATGACAGTCTGTACCTGTGTTTAGAACTGACTTTTGTTAGCCTGTTTCCACAGTTAGTCCTGTTCCTGGAGGTACAACTTGTCAGTAGAACTCCAGTCTTAAATTAAGCAGAGGATAAGTCTTAGGGCTGGAAGCAAATTAAAACTTGAAATGCTTTGGGATCACAGTTTAACTTTCTGCTCCATCTTGCTGGTTTTGGTATAGATTGGTACATGTCTATTAGCCACTGTCAGTTTAGTGAAACTGAAGTTATTACAAATATTGAAAGTATTCTAAACAGTTTTCAATATAATATTCAAAATACCAGAAACTGAAGCAAAAGCAAACAAGCAGTCTGCCCAGACAAGTCAAACCAACTTTATCTGCTTCTCCAGCAGAGTGACAAAACCTGTAGCTAATGGAAACACGGCACACGTGACTTAGCTTGTCTGCACTGACACCGTCCTTCTCCACAGCCCACCCCGACACTGCCATAAAAGCCACCACATATCCCACTTCATCTGACTGACCTAACAGACACAAACTGAAGCACACTTAAATTAGGAGAAAGGTTACACCGTGTTCCTTCCTTTCAGTGAGGAGAAAGGCAGCTTCAAAGAACGACTTGAAGGGCCTGCTGTCTTTCCCTTAATTATTGACTATGAAATTAGCCTTAGGCGACTGCTCTCCAGGTTAAGCCTCTAAAGTTAGGAAAGATGAACCTGGGCGATAGAAAAGATAAAGCTACTGCAATATGGGTGCAAAAAAATGACTGTAACCCATTTCCAGAGGCGTTAGCATGAGTTGACAGGACATACTAAATAGCATTCTTCAGATCTCTTTCAGGTCTTACTGCTGAGCTGTTTTGATAGCATGCTTATTAAAATGGCAGATGACAGAGAGCCAGGAAAGTCTGAAAGTATACTGAAGGACAGGACTAGTATTCAGTCTCGACCAACCAAAAAAATCACAATACACTCAGGTGAAGGCAAGTGCAAATTATCTCACTCAGGAAGGATGAACAAACTGAGGGGATGATGCAAAGTTCTGCAGAAAATATCCAGGGTGCAGGGGATGTCAAATCAAAGAGGAGACAGGAAACAAGCCCAACACAGACCCAGGGCAAGGCAGAGGGAAGGGACACATCAAATAGGGAGAGAAGTACATTTCAACTGAGCCACCAGATGTCTGAAATTCCCACGGAAATATACAGTATTCAGTCAGACAATAACTCTGGGTAGAAAAAAAAGGCCTATGTGGTTATGTGCCAAAGAAATACCAAAAACAATGTCTAAAAATGCAGTTACTGGGGATGTAACAAATCAAGAGACTTTTTACTTATCTAAAGAAATAACCCTGATTTTTATACCACATAACTTCTTCAGGTAAGAAGAAAAACTAAAGCCTCTTGTGCTTGTTTTGGTCATGTACCTGTACAAATAAATATTTCCTCTGTTCTCAGGGTGTTTTCAAAGTACAAGCATGTTATGCCTTTGAGGATCTTTATTTTCCATTTCATACAGAGAACATGGGAAAAGCATCCTCTTCTGTTCAGACTGTTCAGTTCTGCCAGTGTTAGCTGGTTGTGCCCCAGAGAGGCACTCCGTGCTCTGCAGTTAATCCAGCAGAAGGTCTTGGTGGAGTACCTGTGTGAGTTCATCTTCTTTTCACAGTAACCAGGAAACTAAACTAACTCCGATTTTGTGATCTTCCATCTCTCCAGTTTCATGAGTGCTATTCTTTGTGATAAATCCGGCCATCAGTAATGGTTGCTCCTTGCTAGACAGCACCCTGAAAATAATAATGATGTGTAAAAGACTTTAAATGCAAATGTGAAAAGAAACATTGAAACATTATTAACACTCTCTAAATTTGAATATTCTAATTAACAGCTGTATCTGCCTTGATAAAGAATTCACAAGACACAGGGCTTACATGGCTGAACTACGGCACCTCAATATCCTGTGATGCATTTAAGACACACAGCACCATGGTACTCTAAGAACTCCATGGTTGAAATTTAATTCAAACAAAATGCTGTGAATAAACACTCTGGTGTTGTTATACCTCTATGACAAAAATCAGTAAAACCCCCTTTCCTTTTCTACAAGCTCTTAGCAGGTGGCAAGTGAAGAGAGCACATAGTACTGGCAGGATATAAGTCACAGAATATGCATTCTGCTTGCAACAAATGTATTTAGGCTGAAAATATGTGACTTACCCCATAATTTTAAGGCTTTGTCTGTCGCCCTGAGGTAAGATTGGGAGTTGGAACTAGATGATATTTAGGTCCCTTCCAATCTAAACCATTCTAAGAGTCTTCCTTGTAAATTCACTCAAGAAATGAACATCAGGCTAATATTAAAACGTCTGTATTTATTAAAAAAATAGCACTTTGTGTCCTGAGAACTGCACACTTATGGAAGCAGTCACTGCCTGGGAAATCTGTGCTAACTTCATAATAATGTATTTCAGTTTCCTGAAAGGTGTTTATGTGACATTAATTAGAGATCAAAGATAATCTGAGGGACAACACTGGTTATGTTATTCAGGACTATACTGTCTCAGACTGAAAATTAAAGAGTCCTTAAAGAACTATTTTCAACGAATCAGATGGAAAGCACGCAGAGCTGATAGGAACCTTAAAACACACTTATAGTTTGACCATATAGGATTGAAACTTACACTATTTATATTGTGAAAGTAAGAATATGCTTTTTTTCCCCCAAAAAACATGACTTTTTTGATGAATTGAATTTTAGATTGACTAGAATAAAAATCCATCCTACCCGAGTACGGAAAACAAATTCATTATTAGTAGAAAAGAACCAAAATTAATTTTGAAAAATTATTGGGAAAGGGAAATCCTGACACCAGTGAAGCTGGTGGAGTTCTATCAGTAACTCAAATGCACTACTGATTTAATGTAAGCAGGCCAAATATGAGTAAACTGTCAAAGAATGCAGAAGAAAACCTGACATGTCTTAATTACTGGGAAAAAAAGGCTGAGTACGTTATTTTACTTTGAACTACCATGTGCTTATTATATCTTGAATTATTGCATGCATACATTATAAAATCATACTGAGAATGCTTGTGAGATTTTTATTTGGAAAAAAAAAGGGGAAAAACCAGCTGAAAAAAGCACTTAAGACACAGCAGTTGATCCAGTGTTCTCTTCATGTGTCCATATGTTCTTTTGGCTATCCATGAGACAAGGTGGGATTACAGCTCTGAAAAAGAACGAGGTGCATTTGTTAACTTCACAGCTCAGGGTGAAATGGCCATCAGTCCACATCTGTATAAAATGTGTATAAAACTTCTTGCTTCTAGAACTAGTTCAAACAGATGAAAATCCTCCATACAGACCACCTATTCTTTCCAAATGGGTTCCTCCAAAGCTGTGTCATTGCCTATAAATAACCACTATCATGTGAAATCTAAACCTTTCTGCCAGTAAGCAAGCACTTAGAAGAACAATGTATTATGCAAAATTAAATCATATGAATCATTTTGCAAAATCTGATTTTTAAGTGGGTACAAGCACTTCATATATTATTCAAAGAACAGAAACGTTCCCTTACCTATCATGCTATATTTAGGAATTTTTTTTATGATGGAGAAATAAAAGAGATGAAAGGATGGGGGAAAAAAAAGCAGTTGCAGAGAGACAAAGGGAGGCTTAGTCCTAAAAAAAAAAACCCCAAAAACAAAAAAGCAAACTTTATTTTTATGTGTCCCAGCAAATGTAATGTACATAGCTATGGACTACTAGATCATGTCATGAATTATTCCTTTTCTCCCTTAAAGTCCAATTCCTGGAATTGTGTGGTTTGCAGGAACCTGTTTTTTTACCTTAACAAAATTTACATGGTTTTACTTCTCTGTCTTGCAAAAAATCCCACCTCTCCACGCTCTAAAATTGAACCGCAAGGGTTCAAATGCAAATACAAACTCCCCAGTGTATTGCATTTGATGGATAATGCATTTCGAAACAAAACTCTCTTTCTGTGTTTGATTTCCAAGCAGCTGCCCAAGTTGGGTGTTCAAGGCCAGGCTGTACTGACCGGTGCCCAGTCTCCCACAGGAGCAGCCAGAGAAACTGGATCTGGCCCTGGTGACACCACAGCCCCCCGTGCCGCTCCCCAAGCGTAAGGGCACAACCTGTGGGGATGAGGATGGGGATGGGGACTGGGAGGTGGAAAGGGGTATAGGGAACCGAGGGCTGACGGACAGAGAATCACAGAATATCCTGAGTTGGGAGGGATCATAATAGTCCAACTCCTGTCCCCGGCGCAGGACCATCCTCAAGAATCACCATGTGGCTGAGAGTGTTGCTGAAATACTTCTTGAACTCTGGCTGGCTGGTGCTGTGATCACTTCCCTGGGGAGCCTGTTCCAGTGCCCCACCACTCTCTGGGTGAAGAACTTTTTCCCAGTATCTGACCTAAACCTCTCCTGACATGACCTCATGCCATTCCCTTGGGGATGGCATCTTATGACACAGGAGTACTGAGTCAAACCCTCACTTCCCACCTTTCTGGCCTGGGGGTTCCAGGACCTCTTGGGTCTCACCCAAGCAGAGCTGTACCTCGGGTACTGTGTCCAGCTTTTGGCCCCTCAATTCAGGAACGATACTGAGGTGCTGGAGCAAGTCCAGAGAAGAGCAATGGAGTGGCTGAAGAGTCTGGAGCACAAATGTTATGAGAAGCAGCTGAGGGAGCTGGGGATGTTGAGTCCCCCGGGAGAAAAGGAGGCTCAGGGGTGACATTATAGCTCTCTACAGCTCCCTCAAAGGAGGTTGTAGCCAGGTGGGGCTCACAGACAACCAGCGACAGGATGAGAGGACATAGTCTTAAGCTGCACCAGAGCAGGTTCATGTTGGACATTAGGAAGAATTTCTTCACAGAAAGGGTGACTAGGTACTGGAATGGGCTGACCAGGGAGGTGGTGGAGTCACCGTCCTTGGAAGTGTTTAAGGAGAGACTGAACGTGGCATTTCGTGCCATGGTCTAGTTGACATGGTGGTGTTGTGTCACAGGTCAAACCCGACGATCTATCAGGCCTTTTCCAGCCTAATGTGTTCCGTGATTTTGTGACTCTGAAAGGAGCGGAGGGAGGGAAGGAGGGCGGTGCCGCCCCCGGCCCCTGCGAAGGCGCGAGGGGGAGGGGGCAGGGCGCATGCGCGCGGCTTGCGGCGCCCGCCGAGCCGCCCCTGCCTGGTGCGCGCGGACGGGGAGAGTGTGGGCAGCGGTGACGTGATGACGCCGCTCTGCGCGTGTCGCCAGCCGCGCGACCCACGCACGGTCCGCCGGGCTCGTGCCTGCTCCTCCAGCCGGGCCGCCGCGCGCGGGCGGGGCGGAGGCGCC